>JAIUZE010075033.1:184758-211411 GCA_022085475.1 Heliosperma pusillum | reverse complement strand
TGTCGTGTTGACTAAGTACCCATAGAGAATTATGAGTATATGGCGTCTTGACCATTCTAATTCTAATTGAGTAGCTTGGACCATGACATTGATAGGCCGTACTATCTTTAACGAGCATATAGTTCACCGCTTGATAGCTTTTGTGTCACGGCCTGGGGGGTTTATCTCCAAGTCGGGGCATGGCTGCCTGATCCGTTTTGGGACTGGAGCCAGCTTAAGTACTAGCCATATCTGCTTAGGGGGTCGCCTAGTAGAGTTTCTCATAGACGGTTATGTCATGGGACGGGGAATGGAATAGCTGTTGTCGCTAGGTCTGATCAGTCTAGGACTAAGATGTTTTCCTACCTTGTGGTATAGCCTCGAGTTACAGAAGTCGACTATTGACGGTACTAGGAACTTATGCCTGTTTGTAGACGTATTGGTTTTTCATGTTTGTATGATTCTATGAATCTTAGAAGGTGAGATGCAAGCCGGCTAAGGTTGATAGAGTTTGGATTACCGATTGTTAACTGATTCACATGATTACGTGTTGATTAGGGTTTGAGTGTATCATGGCCATGTTACATGGTAACCTCTAAGCTAGCATACCAGCTTCCCTACCTAGTGTTATATTTTATTATCGGATTCACATGATAGCTTTCATATGATAGGTTATATGTTAGTTATTTGTTGCATAACATGAAAAGCATATCGTATATGTTAAGGTTTTGTATTTTCCATATACATCTCTTTTATGTTATTCATGTTTTATTAAACTCGACATTTCGTGGCTGGGAGAACTCGGAGTTACTCCCCACTGACTGTGGCTTCTGTGTTTATATTTAATGCGGTTGGCAGGTTTGTGATGCATACATTGGGTACATTGACGAGCTAGCGAGCGAAGTATTTACCTGGACCTATATTCGGTTCTTAGATTGTATATTATTATACACTCTTCTATTTCCGTATTTATACGGGAGATATGTCTCCCGTCTTGTATAATTCTTATGTATAATATTATTTTCCTTTTGTTATGAACCTTTTTATTTATGACACCTTTGTTTATTTATTTAAATTATTTTTTTTTCTTTCCGCAAATTTGAGGGTGTCACAAAGGGTCTAAGCTCACTTCCAAGCACACAGCAAAGGAAGTTTTCTCAAGCACACGGCCAAGAGATAATAACAGAAACAAAGGTTTCAGTTTTTGTGTTTACTTCAAATCTGCCTTCATTCATTTCAAATAAGCCTTATATAGGCAATAAGATTACTTCTTGAACGTCCAAATGCATCTAAGGCTAGCAATGATCCTCAAAAGAAAACAAAATAACAACTACAAACTGATATAATTGGCTGTGTGCTTGAGAAAACTTCCTTTGCTGTGTGCTTGGAAGTGAGCTTAGACCCTTAGCTGTGTGCTGGGATCAAGGTTCAACCCTCAACCATTGACTTTGTGCTTTGGTTAAGGTTCTATCTCCTTCTTTCAGCATTCAGTCCAAACAAAGCAGAGCAATTTCTAAGTGTATGACCATAGTTCTATTTGTGTTGTTTCTTTGCTTGTTTTCTGAATAATTCTAGTGCAGATAGTACCACTTTCACAATATGTAAGTGGAGAAGGCAAATGGATGGAAAATGAAGCACATACTTACCCTTCCACCTGCATATTGTGAGAGAGGCACTATTCATCTTCAACTTGTGACAGATAGTGCCCGTCTTCAATAAGACGAGCTGAGCGATCAAGGAATTAAAAAGTTTGTAAGTGGAAGCTTGCAAAAAGGGAAAAGGATAGCTTATGGGGTTGGGCTAGTATGTGGAAGCTAGGAAGATAATTCCGCAAATTGGAAGACCCTTTTTAGGATTGTGACCAAAACGTCAAGTAGTATTCGTAGTAAATAAGTCAACTTGCAAATTGTATAGTGTTGGGGCGTTTTGGTCCATCCTCGCTTTTGCCGAACCCATTTCTCGTGACGTCAAATTTCCTCATATCTCACATCTTCACCTAATATAACAACTATTTCCAGCTTCGGGTTTTCATCTAATTATAATAATGATAATGATAATGATAATGATAATGATGATGAGGATGATATTTAATTTGTTTGAAAACGTGTTAAATCAACAACAAATAAATATTTAATGATTTGTAAAAGAAAAAAAAGAAATTATTTAAATAGACTCGTTCATTTCAGCTACATTAAATTCATTTTATATAGCTGAAATGCGGCTACCAAACACTTGAACAAACCACAAATTTTCATTTAAAACAAAAGTGTCTGTTTTAACTTTTAAACTTAAGACGACTCAAATATTTTAATAAGCCAAAAGTAAAATGCTTAAGAAATAACAAGAAATTTGTCTTATGTAAATAAATGAAATATTATTTGATAAATTTTAACCTTAAAACAGATATATTTGTATTAAGAGAGACTAATTATAAAAAAGCAGCCAATTAAAATTTTAGTCAACTTAGAGGGTGTTTGGCCGAGCTTTATAAGTGTTTTTGTAACTAAAGAAGTAGAAGCTATGCTAAACATGGTCATTTGGTTGAGTTAAAATCAACTTTAAAAAAGTCCAAATTTAATAACTACTACTGAAAGTAGAAAAACCAAATACTTACTTCTACTTTTACGTTCAACAAAACTCTCCCAATCTTAGCACAATACTACCACAAATATCTAATTACCTTTTGAAAAACAAGCTTTTACAAAAGTAAAAATCAATCAACCAAAACTTTTCAAAAAAAGTAACTTATGTTTATAAAGCATCTTAAGAAGGAAAAGTTATTCTGCACAAGCAATGCTAAACAGTACCTTAATTACTCTGATGATACAAGTTATCTTATTTACCTGGCCAATCAAGTTTATCTTAAAACACAATGGAACTATAATTATCAAAGAAGTTTTTTTTATGATAGATAAAAATAAAGGTACGAGCTCTATTTGTAAACTCAAATTCTCATTGAAGCCGGGACATATCCGTCTTCAATGAAGACGGATCGAATTCCCTTTTACAGGGAGATAAGTGGGAGTCTAAGTAGGGATCCATTTAGCTCCCCACTTGCTCTCTCACTTGCCTCCTTATGAGAGGTGAGTCGACCCGTCTACATTGAAGACGGATATATCCGTCTTCAATAAGACCAACTGATTTGTGAATTAAAATTGACTTATTAAAATCTCGATAACTAAAAATTAGTAGCTGATAAGGTAATTCATTATAAAAAAAAATGTTTGGCAAAGTAGCTGAAAAGAAAGCTGATTTTTTTTTAAAGTAAAAAGGATATTGGTGTGCGCGGAAGCGTGTAGAGACGATGCAAAAACAATTACATAATAAAGAACACAAGAATTTATGTGGTTCACTATCAATATGATAGCTACGTCTGCAGGGCCAGAGAAATACTTCACTATGTAGGGACAGAATTACAGATTACAAAATATGAGTCCCTCAAACTTGGCTCTTCAAGTTTAATACCTTTCTCTCCTACCTTAAAGGCTATTACCTATTATCTTTATATACTTACTTCACACTAAAATAAAAGACCTAATAAGATTAGGAAATAAGACAAATAGAAAACTTATACAATTTTCCTAAACTGGCTTTTTCTAAAACAAACCAATTTCTTTCTTTAATCAAACTCCCACATATCCTAATGCGAGTCATATAGTGACATATCTAACAATAGATCATCTTGTTGTGCGGAAGCGTTGATACCTTCTGTTGGGCCACTGTTGCGTCGGTGTCCACAGTCTATAATAGTACGATATTGTCCGCTTAGAGTCAAGCCCTCACGGATTTACTCTTGGGCTCCTTCCCAAAATGCCTCATACTATTATATTTGTGGACACTTATAAAGATCTTCTTTCACCTTTATTCTACCGATGTGGGATATGAGTTTGCACCCTAATAGATATAATAATTATTTAATATTATACATTGAAGGCGTAAGTAAACAATTTAATAAGAACATGTACCTTATTTCTCAAATGTTACCGTATATTGTAACACCCCACGTTAGTTGAAGAGATCCATGGATAAGCTTAAATGACTAGTGCTTAAAGGGATTGAAAGTACTACTCATATCAACAAAGTGTACTTTCTTTTCTGGTATCCATGCGAAAGAGCTTCACAGTTAAGCGTGCTTGACTGAGAGTAGTCTTAGGATGGGTGACCTCCTGGGAAGGTTCCCGGGATGCGCATGAGTGGGGACAAAGTGCGCTGGGAAGGACATGTGTTGATCTGTGGGCCACGTACACAGCTTGACGAGCTACCGTGAGTGACCGCTCCCGACCCAGGGTTTGGGCCGGGGTATTACATATATAGCACATTTCATTTCAGATAACTCACTTGATTAAATAAACTACTTGTCAAACATTTGCAAAGAAATAATATTGGGATATGCTTTTTCATGGACATGAATCTCAATTTTACCCTTTTTATTTCAACCTAATACTTTTTATTTTTTAAGCTATGTTTTTCATTTTACTTTAACTCTTTCACTTTGTAACCACCCGTACCCCCACCTACTCTCACCATCACCACCAACCATCCAACCGCCCCCTCCCCTGTGTCACAGACCAACACACCCACCTCGCCACCCTCAGGCACTATACCTGCCCTTAGCTTACACGCGCCTGACCACCCATGCACCGCCACTGACCAGGCAACTACCCTTGCGTCGCCATCAGCCCCCTGTAACCGCAGGCCGCAGCTACCCCCTTCCCTATCAACTTTAATTTTGATAAACCCTAATTTTATCTCCCCTAACTTAAATTTAGATCTATCTAATTTGAAACAAAAAATTTATGCTTAATAGAAGGTAGAATTACAAATTTTTACTTGATTGATTAATATAAGAACTAGGATTTGTAATTGAGTAAATTGATGAACATTTGCCTAATTTGTTTTAGGGAAAAGAGAGAGCAATTGACTTTTGTTTTTCAAACAAGTGTAAGGCATGAAAATTTTCTGGAAAAAAAGTCCATGAAAAATTGAAACGTGTCCATAAAAGATCAATTACGATAGTTTAGCTAAAAATATCAAAATTTCTCGCCAAACATAGCCTCAGCCCTCAAGCTAAAATTTTTATTTTCTTGCCATAATATTTTGTTGTTTTGTCTCAAATAAGAAACAAGTTCTTATGATTATATTCTGAATAGTGTGTGTAACCTTCCGAATGTGTCAAATTGTTTGCTTATGAGGATGAACTACATTTGTTTATAACAGCTGGGAAAATGTTACATAAAGATAATTTTGCTCGTTTTTAATAAATAAATGTTTTATATTATGATTGTATTCTCAACTTAGCCAATTGATAGAGTATACAAGTTGTATTATAATTGGTGATTTAGAATCCGAGTTTTATATTAAATATTTTGAGTTTTCTTTTAAAGAATCTTATTTATATTATAGAGTTTCTTAACTCACGCACTTAAACATAAAAAATACTCTAATTAAAAAGCTCAGAAAAAAAATACATAAGTTCGAATAAATGTATAATAATTATGCAATACTTATTATGCCGCAAGAGGAACTAGTATTTACTCAATTAAGCGTTGAAATAACTCGGTATATAAATACATCAAACAAGGGAATTTTGGATAATAAAATAGATCATATTGGTTGACAAATGAAAGTTGAATTTGCGTGATCGTGGATAAATCAACGAATGTTGCTTGTCCCACCTATTTTTTATGGACTATCATCAAAGATATTCTAAACCGGACAATGCTAGAGTGCTAGACAGTACACTATATACTCGTATCAATTATCAGCATTATATAGAAGATCATGCATGCGTTATTTACCATAGATAGATATATAAAAACAAATTCCCATGGTAACCTTTAAGTTTGACATTTTTTCCGAAATATTCAAATTTTTTACCCAAAAAACTTTGGGTAACCATAAGTCGGGTTTACAAACTCGGAAAATAACGATTTTTTTTCAAATCGTTCATCTTCCCGAGAGCTACGATTTGAAAAAAAATAGTCGTATTTGGATTCCGTGGCTAGGAGTTTTCGTATGTCAAAGTTTTTTTTACCAAACAAAATTTGAGTGGCCATATATCTTGGTTACGAGCGTCAATTTTATTTTTTTCAAATCGTAGTTCTCAGAAAGATGAACAACTTGAAAAAAATAATCGTCATTTTCCGAGTTTTTAAACCCGAGGTATGGCCACTCAAAGTTTTTCAGGTAAAATTTTTTGACATTTCGGGCAAAATATCAAACTTAGAGGGTACCGTGAGAATTTTACGTATATAAACTTTTTAAATTTTTTAGTATTTACTAGTTTTACACCCGTGCAAATTGCACGGGTTTGTTTTTCAAATATTGTTTTCAAATATTTAACAAAATGAATTGTAATGTCAACTTTTGAAATACACATACATGCGCATATGTAGAAGACATCATATAAAATATTAAACCCGACATATTAACATTCTTGTATCAAACATGAAATAAGTATAAAACAAATTAATTCAAACGTACTAATAAATCATATTATGAGTTAAAAAATTATAAAAAAAAAACCTTGATGTTTATAACTACTACATTAGAAGTGATGTAGTTAGTGATATGATTAAAGCGATAATAGCAAACTCGATTTATTTTTTAGACAAATTATCTTTTTCAATTGTAAAAAGGTAAAAAAAAGCGACATACACCAATTTTGGCATGCTATCTGAGCATGTTCAGGCGCGAGTCACCCGACTTATTTACGACATGACCAATATTATAAAGTAACCCATTTGAAATTTTACATAACAATAGCCCATGTAACTCGGAAAATTTTTACATAACAATAGCCCATGAAATTTTACATATTAAATAAATTGATAGTTTTTCACAAATTAGAATTCACTTTGTTAAACTGTAATTTATTTTGTTGAGTGTTTTTTTATTTATAATTTTATAAACGGCTGTGATTATAAATATATAATATAATATAACTTATTTTTGCATTAGTTTTATAAGTATATCTATACTATTATGAGTATTATTTTCCAATGAAACTAACATGACTAATTAACACCAATTTACTATTAGATCATCCTTCAATTAAAGGGGGGGTGTTTTTAATTACATGGGTATTTTCTTACTAATATGTGTAAAAGCGGGAAAAATATATATAAGAAATGACTATTTAATTTAAACTTGGTACAAAATTAATAATTCTAAAAAAAATGTATTAAATTTTCAGTTGAATTATTTGTAAAACTGGATTTAAAAAATTAAAGTCATAAAGCATTTTATAAATATTACTTATAATTTAGAAGTTGTATTTTAATTAAATGATGTTGAAAAATTAGTGGTCCCTTATGTGCATGATGAGGTGGCTTCACCAAAATGCTTTAAATGTTCTTACTTTAATAGAAGAAAGATTACTCGGAGATTTCTAACTGTCTGTTGTGGTGTTCTTCATCAGAATACTAGAGTCAACTTCGGTATAACCCTTAAAATTTGGTTTTTTCATTTGCAAGAGTCATAGCCATAATTAAAGATAAGATGCTTCTAAATATTAACTTCAACTTTTATGTCACTATTTAGCCGCTTCTATCCATTTTATTTTTCACGATGTCTGTCCTCAATCATTTTCAACTTACAAAAGTTTACACCAATAATTTAAAATATAGGGACATTATAGGTGCATAAAATTTATATTACTCAAAAATATGTTTGTAGAAGGTTAAGTTATTAAAGTTGAAGATATTCGTAGATATCACCAATGTGGCCCGGGCTATTGATATGGGTACGAGAATAGACATAAAAAGATATTGAAAATGTACAAATATAGATGGTTAAAACTTTTTCAAATCATTAATGGATGGTTATAGACATGAATATAACACATTTTATTTCATTTATATCATAGTAGATATAAAAATATAGATGGTTAAAACTTATTTAAATAATTAAATGATATGGTTATAGACATGAATATAACACATTTTATTTCATTTATATCATGTCAAGTGGATGAATATAACACATTTTATTTCATTTATATCATGTCAAGTAGTCCACTATCATCTCGAGTTCTAACCAATTACATAATTAGTCGTTTTCTATATGAAGAAGAATCTTAGTAGAACGGAAAATTTCATTGGGGGTGTCTAATAAATCGCGGATCGGTAAATTTTGAGTATAGTATAGGTTTTTAACATGTTTGACTTACCAATCTACTAATTTAAGGGGGTGCTTGGTAAATAATATATTGATAAAAATAGCATATTGGGGACATTTAGCATGTTTGAATTGTCAATATACTTTTTGGTGTGTTTGGTAAATAACATATTGAAATAGTAGTATATTAGAATGCAATCTATTAAATTATCTGTTATATTTACCAAATATCCTTTCTCCCAACATATATTCCCTTACTAGTTAGACTCGTCAGTCCTATATGTCATTTATAATTTGTTTGATCAATTTTCTTCTGCTCATAATATTCCGTTGAGTACCAAATCTGGCCTAAGTGTTTTGTAAATGACTTATTGAAAAACAGAAGATTGTACCTCCAATTTTTTGTTTTTCAATATGTTACCCCGAATATATTCAATATATTAGATTTTAGACAAATGAATGTGTTAAACCATTTACATATAGATATAACAATCTATTAACATAAATCTGTCAATTATCAAAACTTTCTATTAAATTGACTAATTTAACTATACTTTTCAAATCTATTAATTCAATCTGTATTTTATAATTTCATGTGATTAATGATCTGCTTCTACTAATAATAATAATTTGTAGAGTACGAAACATGTCTTGATCGTCCTCTTACAAAGTTTTAAGAGTACAATGTGCATTGCCAGTTGCCACAACTAACATCCAACCATATATATATCCATCAACCAGAGTGGCAAAACCTCATTATCTTGTCTTGTTCATATAAGCTATATATACCACACGTCCATCCACACTCATTTTAACCTCAAAAACACACACAAAAACATTTTTCACCAAAACTTCACCACATTATTATTACTTAGTAAAGGGTTCATGACATGGACCCTTGTCACCAATTTCAATATTCTCTACTTGTTCCTCTATGTCTTTGCCTTTCTTTTTATCTTTTGATTTTAGGTTGTATTGGTGGAGTTGAAAAAGATGGAGATTGGATTATGGGTAAAACATTAAAAGAGGGAGAATTATTATCATGGAAACCATCTAAAAATATGAATAATGTAGAAGATGATGATGATGTGCAAAGTAGTAAAACTCTTAAGATTGTATTTAAAGAGGAAGCTAGAAATTGGACTGATGCTCTACCTATTGGAAATGGACGTCTTGGTGCTATGGTTCATGGTGGTGTTTTCTCTGACATTATTAATCTCAATGGTATGCCGTATTCACACTTTTAATTTTTGTATACTATTTTACTACTATATGTGCTATCTATGTCATTCTCATATTTGAAAAGTTAAGCTCATTTTAATAAAAATATTCATGTTTAAGACGTGTGTATCAGTCTCAAGCGTAAGACATATCAATTAGTATGGACAAAGTCAGAATGCATGGAGAAAAGTAAATGAATTGTCATATATGCTGAAATGGGATAATATTTAACCAATTTTTATGTTAAAATGAATACTCCATGTTAAGATAGATAAATTGTTAATATATCTCAATAACACATGAGACACAAAGAAGATTATACCTCCAGTGGTATAATAATATTGCACAACCACTCTATATGGACTATATCTAATCGAGTTTATGTTTATTTTTTCTGAGCTTGTCTAAAGTTTTTAACTTTTTGAATGTGTTCATAAACTTTACACTAAAACTCATAATTTTTTCAACAAAGCTCGAAACTTTATTATACAACTCAAATTCTACACAGCGAGTTATACTACAACTAATTGTATAGTTTATGAACTGTGCATGGAGTGTGACTTCTTCCATCTGAGTTAATATTTTACATTTAGTTTGTTTTATAATAAAAAAATATAATATAAATATAAATTATTGATTGACATAGGACAAACATTCTTAAGATGGGTCTTTTTTTGATAATGTAATAGTATAAGTTTCATAAATTGTTTAAATGTGTTTTCTTTGTCAATTTTGTAAGTCAAGGGCTTACTTGAGAAGGTAAAAATAAATATATAATACTTGAACAGTCGTACTCCGTATGAAATTAGAGATTATTTGATTGATTTTGTTCTTGTTGATAATTTTGATTTTATAAGGGGATATATGTTGAAAAGTTGATAATTTAAATTTAATAAGGGGATATATAGTCAGAGACAACAACTGAGAGCGTTTGAAGTTACATATCAAGTTGTTGTGATTATTGTTGTTCAGATTAAATATTAACAAATTCTTTTTAGATTAATTATGGCGTTGGGTGACTGGAACTTGGTAGTTAAGCAAGTTCTTATTTAATGTTTTTTTGAAGTGTAAGATCAGTATAGTATATGGGTAAGGGGAATTTGGACCTATGAGTCTGAAGAGTTTGGACTACAAGTACCTAAGAGAGGGAGGGGCTGAATTAGGTATCACTTCTAAAATTTCAACTTAATCTTTATGGATTAAAGAAAGTTGATTGTCATTGAAAGTAAGAAGTAAATACATCAAATGAATTGAGTTATCAAGAGTGTATTACTTAAAGAGAAAGTTGCTGTAAATTGTATGTGACATTAAGTCTGACTGTTACTTGTTCGTCTTAGCAAATGAAGTAAAGGCTACAGAACGAAGCTGACAGTATTCAGGACTGTTGCTTTAGAAGAAATACGAAATAAGCAAGTAAAGCAAAGTGCAACCGAAATGAAATAACGAGAGATCAACACAATAGTTTTGAATTGGTTCGGCCAACTCTTAAAGGTCTACGTCCAATCTTCTTCTTATTGATTCAATTAAGTGATCTACTCCGACTACTTAATACCCTTACAATAAAAAGGACTAACAACCTACTCCGGTTGCGAAAAGAGCTTAAGACTACTCCGTCTCAAACTCGACTCTCAACCTAAGAAAGTTAGAAGATCAAATTCCCTGATTTTGTTCTTGTGAAAAGAACGAAGGCGAATTCATTAAGATCTAACTATTCTTGATAGGAGAATACAATACTTAAGGCAACAGTTGTCATGTCTGTGATTTTGAAGACTTAAAAAAGATTTTGCAAAGTTTAAAAAAGCTTGAAACTTTTGAAAACAATTTTGCAATGAAATGTGTTTCTTTTCTCTGGAAAGTCTTGAGGAAATAAGAGATGAGTGCTCTCTTATTTATAGAGGAAGAAATGATTTGAAAATGATTAAAGAAATGCCTTGAGAGAGTCCACTCTCAAGCATGTGAGCAAAATGGATGTTCTTTGACTAGAGTTTTCATAAGTGACAAAATATCTAAGACAAGGGGAAGGGTGGGCTGCTCAAGAAATCAGAAAAAGAGTTTTACCCTTTGTTTTTCCAAGGGTGAAAATCATAAGATGACAAACACTTTAAGAGACAAACCAAATTTTGCTTTTTTGTGAAGAACGAAAAGACTGTCTATGCAAGTTTAAGGAAGAAGCTTTTCAAAAAGATTACATCTCATCCCTTTTAAAACAAGTTGCAAATCATTTCAGAACATTTGAAAATCATTTCCAAGTGAAATCGATTGAAGCTTTCAAATTTGAATGATTAAAGAATGTCAGACATAAGCAACAGTCGTGCTCATTGTTTCTGAACAGAAACAGATGAGGCAACAATTAATTGTAAGGACTGTTGCAGTTGTAAGTATCATACTCTTCTATCTTTACAATTAGATGACTCATTACAACTCGGCTTTATTGGCATTCAACACTTCATCAACACTTCAACAAATCTTGTTTGGAGATTCATAATTGATTAAATCTTGCTTGGAGATTTATAATTTTCCTGAAAACTTAACTAAGAGTCACATATTAATTAGGCATGCCATCATCAACAAACTAGCTCAATAAAGTCTATATTATTACGATACTTTTGGCTTAACTATTAGGTTAAAATTCATGTGAAATGTGTTTTGTTTGGTTGATGAATTCATGGAAAGTGGAAGTTTCCATGGAGCTCCAATTTTTACATGAGGTAAGAAGTTTCTTACCTAACTCAAATTGGTAAGCGAAACTTTCGGCATGAATTGGAGTTTCTGTATCCAACCAAACAACATATTTAAATTCATTTTTCTATTCAGATGAATTAATTTCACATAAATTTTGTTGTAATGGAAACTTCATTTTCTCACGATGAATTAAACAAATTCTAAGTTTGGAAAAATTAAAGTACTCGATATTAAAGGGTAGGAATTAATAACTGGTTTTTATTATATAGATATATTGTATATCACTAATAGTCAAATATCACTATAATTACCGAACAACTAGATTAGTCAAGATGGATTAAAGATCTTTTGTATTGAGGTGTTGAAAATACCGTCATGTCACGGATTTAAATTCTGACAGCCTTCAATATCAATATCTCACAAACTCACAAGTGGAAACCATACACATTATATAGGGGCATATGGACTAACCACTCTTCAAACTCAGCATCCGAATGAGGAGACATGATAGGATATAAATATAATATATCTGTCATAATTATATCCTTAAAATTTTGGTTTGAGATAGGTCATCTCTCAAATCATTCATAAATACGGAGTGTAGTTTTTTATACTCAATATTAGCTGCTGCACTGCATCATACATTCACACGTACTAAATCCTAATCATATTCCAACCACCCTTTGAAGTTGGACAAAAGAGAATTTGTAGATATTGAAATTGCACAAATTCTCATTTGTGATGGGATGATCTGTCGCGAGCTTGCGACGGGTCAAATTCCCCTCACAAAGAGCAAGTGACAAGGCAAGTGGGGGACTCCATTTGCCATCCACTTGCCTTGCCACTTACTCTTTATGAGGAGGATTTGACCCGTCGCAAGCTTGCGACGGTTGTCCCGTCACAACCAAGAGTTATTGTTGAAATTGTGTGTATCAAGTCCTGACACACACGTGAAGATCTCATGAAAGATTGAGGAATGCTCCAAATCCTTGTCTCTCCAATTTTTTGTCATTCATGAATTTAGATCTATGTTGCACATGATATTATTTGGCTCCTACTAATAATTACTCCAACAATGACTTTACAAGGACGATTTCATACTAGTGTTATATATATACTTATCCCAAATGAATTTTAGTAGAATTCAATCAACATATAACGCGAGCCCAGACCAAATTCAGGAATAGAAGAGGCGGTTCACTTATCTAATAAATGATAAGTTATCGCTCGCAATGGTGAAGTCTAGTGGTTAAAATTTGGGTGAAATTTACACGTTTCCCAGGTCAAATAACCCTCTCCAACTGCAATCTTGTGGAGTATCTATGACCTAAGACTATACCTTCTAGACTTCGCGCAAACACTTTGATTTAAAATGATGAATTGACAAGACTAATATATGACGTTCTTCTTAGATTAAAGATTTCTTCATAGGGATAACCATACATTGTTATTCTGGGAGGACATTAATTACGTTCTCCCTAGCTAATAAAGAGCTTTATCTCCACATTTTTCTTATATTTACCTTTATATTCATAACTTTTACTCCATAATGGAAATAAAGCTTTTCATTTGCTAGGAGGACGTAATTAATGTCTTACCGGAGGGCCCATGAATTTTTCAAAACAGAAATAAGTTGTTTCAGACATAGCTTTGTAATATACTAATATGTTCCTTCACAATGCAAACTATAGAAATAGCTATGTAAAATACATCCACATTCTGTTATTTCACAATGCAAAACATATTTGATGAGGAGTATGTAATATGTTAACATGATAATATTACGTTATTTTTATTTTCCTGATGAAGCTTTGATTTCTAATAATAATGTGGTGCTGAACTTTGCTGTAATGGAGGTTAACAGCTGATACTTGACATAGTTTAAGAATTTGATCCCATGATGTATGATAATTTGATAATCCATGTAGAGGATACGCTTTGGACTGGAATCCCTGGGAATTACACCGATTCAAATGCTCCAACGGCGTTAGCAAACGTGAGAAAGCTTGTCAATGATGGAAACTATTCGGAAGCTACTGTCATGGCAGACAACCAACTTCCTGGAGCTGCCTCTGATGTATGTAATATATTCCTCCAATCCATCTCTACACCAAAATCTCTGTATAATAAATACAGTTTTTATATTATAGTATTAATACTGTCTTAATAGCAGCAGTCGCGCGGGGATTCAAAGTTCGGAATGGCTAAAATATAGACGGATGAATTAGTTGTCGATTTACCCATGAATTATTCGTATATTACATTCAGGATTGAAAGAAAACATAAAGAGATTTTCTAATATTATGACTACTTATTACTTATGAAGGTTTACCAGCTTTTGGGGGACCTAAAATTGGATTTTGATAATGCAAATTCTACATATACAGAAGAAACATACCATAGAGAGCTAGACCTGAATACTGCAACTGTCACTGTGCGATACGCTGCTGGTGATATTGAGTTCACAAGGGAGCATTTTGCATCGAATCCTGATCAAGTGATTGTGACAAAGATTTCATCTTCTAAAAACGGCTCCCTCTCATTCACGGCTTACTTGGATAGCAAGCTACAACATCATTCTTATATCAATGACAAAAAACAAATCATATTGGAAGGTAAATGCCCTAGTAAAAGAAATCCACCCCAAGCCTTATATTATCCATCAGGAATCGTGTTCTCTTCGGTTCTTGAGCTGCAGATTGGCGGTGAAAATGGGACGATCCGTATTGTTGGCGGGACTAAGTTCAGAGTTGAAAATGCGGATTGGGCTGTCCTTCTTCTGGTGGCGTCAACCTCGTTTTCTGGCCCATTTATCAAGCCTTCAAATTCCGGAATTGACACGACTTCAGAAGCCCAGAAGTTGATGAACAATGTGCACAATCTCTCATATTTCACTCTTTATGCCCGGCATTTGAATGACTATCAGAAACTCTTCCACCGGGTTTCACTTCACCTGTCAAAACCTAGTAAAGCAACTTCAACTGATTCTATTCCGACATCGGAGAGGGTAAAATCATTTCAAATTGATGAAGATCCATCACTGGTAGAGCTGTTATTTCAATACGGTCGATACTTGCTTATTTCTAGCTCGCGGCCTGGAACTCAACCGTCGAATTTGCAAGGAATATGGAATAAGGACATTAACCCACCTTGGGATTGTGCTCCTCATTTGAACATCAATCTTCAAATGAACTATTGGCCTTCTCTTCCTTGCAACCTTCACGAGTCCCACGAGCCACTGCTCGAGTACATGTCCTCCCTTGCTATCAATGGTGCTAAGACCGCAAAGGTGAACTATGGGGCTAATGGGTGGGTAGCCCACCAAGTAACGGATATATGGGCTAAAACGTCACCGGATAGAGGGCTAGCAGTATGGGCCTTGTGGCCCATGGGTGGAGCTTGGCTTTCGACTCACTTATGGGAACATTATGCTTTCACAATGGACAAAAACTTCTTAGAGAACAAGGCATACCCTTTACTAGAGGGAGCGGCGTCATTTCTTTTAGACTGGTGGATTGAAGGAAAAGACGGTTTCCTTGAAACAAACCCATCTACTTCTCCTGAGCATATGTTTACCAGTCCGGATAGTAAACCTGCAAGTGTTAGCTACTCGTCAACCATGGATATTGCGATAACTAAAGAAGTATTTGATATAGTAATATCTGCAGCTAATGTACTCGGTAGAAGTAAGGATGATGTTGTTCAGAAAGTCCTAAAGGCTCAGGAGAAACTACCTCCATATAGAATCTCCAAGGAAGGGTTACTTATGGAATGGGCCCAAGATTTTGTAGATCCTGACCCGAATCATAGGCATGTATCCCACTTATTTGGGATATTTCCAGGGCATTCTATAACTCCTGAGCAAGATCCTGATCTCTGCAAAGCTGCAAATTACAGTCTTTATAAGCGAGGCGAAGAGGGTCCAGGATGGTCGACTGTGTGGAAAGCTGCTATTTGGGCTAATCTTCATAACAGTGAACATGCTTATAGAATGGTTAAGCATTTGTTCAACTTGGTGGACCCAGATCGCGAAGGGAGTTTTGAAGGAGGACTTTATAGTAATTTGTTCTCAGCACACCCGCCCTTTCAGATTGACGCTAACTTTGGATTTTCTGCTGCTGTATCAGAGATGCTTGTTCAGAGCACTGTCAAAGATCTTCATTTGTTACCTGCACTTCCGAGGGATAAATGGGTCAATGGCTGTGTCAAAGGTTTGAGGGCCCGTGGTGGTATAACAGTGAGTATTTGTTGGACTGAAGGGGACTTGGATGAAGTCGGGCTTTGGTCGAGTAGCGGAAATTCTATTAAAAGAATACATTACAGAGGAACTACAGTCATGGCAAACATCATGTCTGGCAAAGTATACACACTTGACAGAAATCTGAAGGTTGTAAACTCATATTCTTTCCCTTAGTAGATTTTTGTCTGATGTTTTTTCACAGGTATACACTGATATCAGGAAGTATACTCACTTACTCACATTGAGGGGATTGTTGGCTGATTTTCTTACACCACTTACAAACCAGCCTGATGTAAAATAAGGGGCTACTTTCAATTAAAAAACACTGATCTTTAACTAACTTCTGAAGTATAGTGGTCAAACGATGGCTCTATTCCAGATTCTCGACTGATTTAACTAACCCGAGTAGAATGACACCAAATGAATAAACTAGCTGTATTAGACTCAAATCGAGCAACTCAAACATGACACAAATCCCGACTTGATATGATCAGACACCTACGCGGCCCTGAATTTCGCCTGGCTCGCTATTGATTCGATCCGAAATGACAGACCCGAAATTGACTTGATACAAAATGACGGCAAAATCACTAATTTAAAACTTGAAATGGTTAATAAGCATAACAAGTCACAAAACCCTTAAGACAAAACCCAACTTAATCATAAATGACCAAGACTTCAAACCACCCGACTAGAAATGCTTTCATCAGAACTGACACATCTAAAATGAGCTGATAACACCTGAAACATACCCAAACGACTTGAACGATCTAACACAAGACACGAGATGCACCATAGACACTAAACAAACTGATCAGAACTTAATGAAACATAGCCAATCCAATAACCCGTTTGTCAAGGTCATGTACCCGAAATGACCCACATAAGGGATCAAGTTCTCAATACAACCACCCCTTTATCTTGCAGTGAGCAGGAAGATATCATATCATCGAATGGCGGAAAGCCACGCCATATAATCGGCGAGAAACCATGCATCATTAGCTATCCCAATAGAACCACCCCTTAAACAGAACAGAAAATAGATCAATGATAACCAAGGAAACCAGTTTTGTGATATTTACAGAATACGTCACACAAGTCTCTATCGTTACATCAGCTGCAGAGATCTACATCTGAAGTTCTAAAGGTGAATATGAGCAGTAAAGTTATCCTCGCAAGTCACCAATCATCTGTATGTCGCCCAAATCAATCTCCGTAATATCAACGATCTTCTTGGGGTTGGTCATGCACCCATGGCAGGATTGATTCAAGCAACATGGCTAATGGACTACGATTAGCCAGCTCACGGGACCCGCGAACACGCCCGTGGGAGCCCTGGTACTCATTCTCCTCCATGTCTTCCATCCAAGGGTCTACCATCAGTAAGTTTTCCAGGTCCTCTGGTGGAAAGATATTCCCTGAATCGGAGAAATCTGAAACCAGTAGATGGCCATACCTGAAAAAAGAAATGTGAGAAACCAAGGAAAACATTTCTTCAAAAGTACTGTAATAATCTATGCCTAAAACAATGGAAACTCCTGCGAGATATAATTAACAGTTTCACAGGTTAAGTGGAAGTCATAAACTGAATTAATATAACTATAATATATGGGCATCAACCATCACCTTAAGGTTTTGGTTGAGATGGTTCATCTATCATGGTATCAGAGCCAGAGTGACCGAAGGTCACGTGTCCAAACCCTGGCAGCCCCTAATATCTCACAAAACCTCACCAAGTGGAAAAAAAACCCCGCACATGGTATGGGGGGCCTGTGCACTAACCAACCACTCTTCAAGCCCAATGACCATTCGAGTGAGGGGGCATTATAGAATATAACTATAATATATGGGCATCAACCATCACCTTAAGGTTTTGGTTGAGATGGTTCATCTATCAATTTCTACATGTAAAATCGATCTAAAAGCAAATGTAAAGAAATGAATGAAAGTATAACTTACTCATTTTTCTCTGACGTAAATGCTTCTTTTCTCACACAAGCCCAAGTATCAACTTCGGCAGAGTCGTGGTTCAGTGCTTCAACGACTTGTAGAGCAGCATCTTTTAAAAATTTGTGCGCATCCGGCAGCCTCCATATAATGTAACTCCTCTCAACATATATCCTAATTAAATGATCTACAGAAGGAATTCCAGTATCTTCAGATGTAAAGATGGAAGTCTTAGTTATGGTAGTCCATGCTTGATCATTCAAAGGAACCTTTTCAACCAATCTCTTAAGGACCGAAGGGTGAACCATCAAAGCATGTTTCATCAAACTGACGGCTCTCTCCTTTAAAGAAGCTTCATTTTCAAGGTAGAATCGGCAAATGGCAAGAGAATAAGCAAAGTTCGGAAAGGTCCACAAAGATTTATCACTGTGATACTCCTCTGAGAACTGTTCTAACCATGCATACTCCTCTGCCCTTAGAGAGAAGTAATCGATACAAAAAAGTGCACCCATTGGATCAGTGGGATCAAGTGAAAGTAGAAATTTGCATACTTCTAGAGCAGACCGATGGCACCCACGTCGGTCCAAGTTCCTCATGTTATTAAACAGTGATACGAAAAGTGGCTTGTTAGTTTCATGACTGTAGTCTAGTCTGCAATTTCCATCTGACGGGCTGAACATAGGATGCCACGCATATTCCAGAGCATATAAACATTTAGCGATGAAATCAGATGCCATTTGATATTCACCTGAGAATCTAAAGTAGTCTGCTAATGTTAAGAGCGACTCTATGTGATAAGGATGGTGCATCAGATTACTTGCCACACCATTGAGATCATCAATGATCTTTGAAAATTCAAAGGCACTTTGAGCTTGGATATATGAAGCGGAGCGCACATACCTGTATCAAGAATTGGCACAATAAATTTCAGAAAATAGTTACATATATAAACTTTTTATCCAAAAAAAAAATTAAAAAAATCAGCAGCAAACGTCAACCAAAATGATTTAAATGTTCGTCTTGGTCATAATTTCAACAGCTACATTACCCTAGTTCATACTGGTTGTTTTCCAATGCGACAATGATATTTGCATTAAGAATAGCATTGTTCATTGTTGCAACTCCGCAGTACAAGAAACTCATCCAGTTTAAAAAAGAATGATCATTAATCAAAGAATAATGAGCGTTTGGCTCTATAAAAATGGAAAATTGGTCGTGATTTCATTGAAATAATAAAACAAAACAACACTTACCGAAAGTAATGGTACCCACTTCTACTTTCTAGAAGCTCCATGGATAACGAGCCATCCCATCTCGGCCAATGCTCAGATGGGGAGGCAAGAAGTGATTTTCTATGAGCGTATCCTCTGCGTTTTCCACCACACCCGCGGTTGGAAGTACCCGACTGGTTAGCATTCTCAAATTGTCTGACTACTTTAGAACCAAATATTCTCCGCAGCTCATTTTCAGCATTTAAGAGCTTAGAATTCACATTTAAGACGGTGGATTTGGGGTGATGTGATTTCAGACCACTTTTAGTATTCTTCTTCTTCTTTTTCTTTGATTTCTTTTTAGCTGTTGAGCCCTCAGCAACATGACAATCAGCCTTTATCATCAACCCGTCATCACCTTCATTAGGCTCATCATACTGTGTCAGACATCAACAATGAGATAAAACAAATTGAAGAGCAAACGTTCAGGTGAATTGGTGTACAGATGATTTGGATATAGCAGACAGAGCAGCAGTACTCCGAAACCATTATAGGCAGAAGGCATACTTTACTATCCAGACGTAAAACGATTAATCAGTTAAAGCACACAATATTACCCAAGTGCCTTAAGTACTTCAGCAAGTGGCGCCATGGCAGAGTAGGGGGAGGTGTTGGATTCGTCAACTACGACAGAGAGACTTATGGTTTCTTTAAAACAAAAGAGAGAGAATAGGAAAGCTGCACACACACCTGCTCACTCTCATGGTTATCATCATAATCATTGAGGAGGTCGAAAAGGTTAATAGAAGGAGCAACGGAATCAGACTCAGCCTCCTCGATGTTATCCTGCAGCTCTTCTGCAATTACATTGGCCTGTACATTTTTAATCTGCTCTTTTTCTTTCACTACTTTCTTATATAATCTAGCAGACATATTACTCCCTGGATGAACAACAAACAGGCCAGCAGTGAGCATCAAACAACAAACAACTGCTCAATGCAGACTTCGGAGTAACGATGACAGATTGACAGTGATGATATATTGATGTGTAAGAAGAATAATAGATAGGCGCGGAACTTGGACCGAGTATTATCTATTTGAACTCAAGTAGACTTGATAAACACGTTTGTAGTGAACTTAAGTAAACGGAAAGAGTATTATCTATGATGCAACACACAAGCTTCGAGCTTGGAGAAGATGGGATCAAACGACCTATGACCTATCGATTATATCCACAGCCAACCTAAAATTGACACATTAAACACAATAAGAATTTCAAAACCGAGCTGCGTTCCATCCACAATCGCTCTTTGTTTCTTTTCGAATCCATGTAATTAAACGGTAATTTCCCTTCTAAACATAAAGTTATCGGATTTTCGTAGTTGCATTATATTACCTCCATCCCATTTCCAATCAGTATCAACTTTGACTATTTCCAAATTAAGGTGGTCAACAAGCCAAATAATGTAAAATTAGTCATGTTTAATTTTTGAAAAGGCTATATTGATATTTAGTTTTTTTGAAAGAGTTCGAGTTAGTTTGTACTCCCTTCATTGTTTACATTTGCTTTATAACAAAGACCAAACGGTGGGAAGAGTACCATTTTTGGATAGTGATATTGAATGACAAGGGGACAATATTGGGATTGATTATCAAATTATCTATCAAAAACCTTCCAAATATAGAAACATAAACAAATGAATGAGACAAGCAAAAACGGAAAAAAGTAAACAAATGATTGGGACGGAACTGAGTACTAGGTCAAAGTTGACATAGTTTGACCACTAGCGCAGAAAGAGGACGATGATGAAATAGGGTGAAAGATACTATTCGGTAATCACAAACTCACAAGCAGCTGCAAGAACTTAACACAGACTTCAATGCCACCATTATTAGTAAGATAAAAAATGTAGGGATTTTCCACTCATACCCCTAAAGTTTATCTTTTTTCCCTGTACCTTCTTTTTTCAGAAAAAAAAACTTTGACCGGCAATTACTCTAGGCTAGTAAGCTATAATTTCACAAGCCGGTAATTTTTACCCCAAATCGAAAATCTCGTTAAGATAGTGTATTTGGAAAAAAAAAAATCATGGCATTCAGAACTTTTACCCAGGAATTCTAACGAGTCAAGTACCTACCACTTGGATAGATAAGACAAAATTAGAGAATCACAAATAACTCATCTTTTCCTACCCATATGAGTATTATTTAACCCGTCACAAGCTTGTAACGGATATGCACGTCACAAATGAAAATTGATGATAATATATTCATCATATATCAATATTCAATACAATGATGACTGAATCCATCAGGGCATCATGGATTCTCATACGGAGTATTGTTTATCTACTAATCGTATACAAACGGTCTTACAAGATAATTACTGCAATTTCTATACCTCAATATCTTCTGCAGTTTTGCTTAATGACAGAGGAACTCAATACGTATATAACAATAAATAACAGAACGTATCATGTAAATTTTTTAACTTGAACAAAGTTGAAAGTTGAAATTCATTACGAATAACAAATATATATCAAACTTTCTAGGAATAGAAAGAATACAAACCCACCTCAAATTGCTAGGAGTTACTTGCCTGATCCCAGATGAATATAGACTTTGAGGAAGATTAATAAGAAGAAGACGAACAAAATAAATATGAGAATGAAGAATGAATGATGAATAAATTAAATCAGAGAATTAGTAAGTCTTAAGTTGTAAGACTTGTAACTGGTCAGTCCTCGGACTAGTACGCGCTAAAGGCTGACTTTTGTATTTTTATGGTTTTTTTAATGAACCCTCCTATGGAGACAAAATGTTAATTGTATTTTTTTTGCATTATTTATAGCTGTAGAGAATATTTGATATTGTCAGTCAATCTATCTATTTATTTATTTGTTTATATTGTTGATACGGTTTTTCTAACGTGTGTCATAAGGGTACACATTAATAATACAAATGTGATAATATTAACAAGATATTCTCATAAAATACTTAAGTATAAACTCATTTTTATCATGATTAACAAGATCATCTTCAAAATCTTGCTACATTTGGATTATTAATATGTTACATAGAAAAACCGATATATATATTTGAGGTTTTTTCGAGCGTTGTGATAGTCTCCAACTTGTTAGAACAACCTAGAATAATTTTAAAATAATTTTTTTAAAATGTTCCTATTAGAATTATAAAATAATTAATTATTTACTATTTTCATACTAGAATTAGAAAGTTATAATTAATTATTTACAATTTCATACTAGAATTATAAAATAATAAATATTTAATTTTTTTACCATTTTCCTATTTGGGTTAGAAAATCATTTTTTAAAAATATTGGTACACTTATGAAGGTACGGTTTTTCTAACTGACTAACTATACATGAATTAATTTCAAACTTCAAATTTAATATTAGAGTAATCATAGTAAAGATAATATTAGAAATATAAATATGTTTGAAAAAATGAATGAAAAGAATTAGTGGAGAAAACACATACAATAATGGAATTCCGAATATCTACTATATACTAAAGCAATAACATTTCATTGCTTCTTATTGGCTGCTTGATTTATTTTAGGATTGAAAGAGCTTTTTTTTTGTGAAGTAGGGACCCCCATTGTGACAACCCTAGTGAATGCGGAAATATAAAACATACAAGCATGTGAAGTAAATTGCGGAAATAAGAAGTTTTTAAAAACTTTTATACATGCAAGATAGATAATACGAGGAGTGTCAAATACTACAAACTAAAGTACGAGATATACTACATCAAGAGACGAAGTCTCTCCAAAATGTTAACAAGTAAAAGTGTTTAGCAAACTAGCTAAATAACGACTAGAGGTGAATCTTCCATGGACAAACGCCCGCTAGCTCACACCCGAACCCAAAATATCAAGCAAAAAGCCAACCATGCAAGCAACCTGTTCATCCATGAAAAACATGAACGCCACAGTCAGTGGGGAGTAACTCCGGGTTCTCCCAGCCATATCACATTAAACGTACATAAAAGGAAATACAAAATAGAAGCATGCATATATAGATATACATGTGAAATACGATAAGAATAGATAGGCAATTCGATATAAAATGATAAGAGCATAAGAGTTACAAGTCCGAATCCATTATGTTATACAAAGACTCGGGGAAGACACTCTTAGGCAACCGAATACGCTCACTAGGGCTTGCATCTCACCGTTAGTGGTATAAGTTTGATAAGATTGAGACTCGACAAACAACCATTCCAAGTCATGCGATGACCACAATAAATCCATCATATTATCATCCATTCAAACGTACCAATACATTGACGATGCCAAGTCATGCAATGACCATGAATAAAATCATGAAATCACGCATTCAAAGACAACGACACAAAGACGACATCTCTTACGGTAAATGATACGCACTAGCACCGTGTACATGGCAAGTATGATTAACAGGCAACCACGAGATAAACATTTCCCTGAACGCATACACGATCACATTTCGTATATGTAGACTAATTTCCTCCGGTAGGACGACGATATAAATACCCGGTCCTAGTCTAAATCTGGCCATAACCCGAATCAATTTCCGTCGACATCATGCGATAAACCTGTTCCGCATCCAAGACTCGGTCAATCATAGACGCCTAGTACCCCAAATTCGGTAGATCAATTCACGAAAGAGGCGGAAAAGAGCTCAAGCCCCATAACAAGCGGTACGCTACATGCAAATAACACCACCTCGCAAGTACACAACATTTGACGGCCGGGTCGATCAACGCAATGCGTTCAACTCCCAACAACGCCGTCGTATGCCCACTACACATGCAATTAAGCAGTAGGATACCTCCTCGTTCCGACATTCCAGCCTTACGAACGTGGAGGTAGCCAAGGGAATGAGAGTACAAAGCACATAACAAAATAGTGCTCAAATCGTAACATTTGTAAAAACCGACTCAAAGTGGGACATACCAAAAACCGTCACAAAACATGTGATACAAGCGAATGAAATATCACATATTTAAAACATTAATATTATAAGTCACTACGTAAAATTATACGATAAACGAACCATGCGAACTATTTTAATTTACGAGTTTTAGAAATCATAGGAAAATATGCAGCCGTGTTGCCGGCTGGTCAGTGGACCGGCGGCCGGTACTCCGGCTCGCGCATCAAGCTAAAACCCAAAAATCACCAAAAACAGAGCAGTGTGCTCCAGGTCGGTCGATGGGCCGGCGGCCGGTACCCCGGCTCGGAGCACAACACCAACAAACACAACATATCAACACTGATGTATTCCCAGCCGGTCAGGGGACCGGTGGCTGGTCACCCGGCTGGGAACACAACTCCACCCGAGAACAACAACATTCATTCTATCATTTCCAATTCTCATAATTCACTTGTAATAATTATCAACAATCAATATTCATCATCAACAATCATCAACTAACAACAATCATTATCAATAACATAAATCCTAAGCTTTCTAATCGTATTCTAAATACGAATTCTAACATATAAAGCATGTAAAACACGTAAATGATATCGAGTAACCGTTCACCGTTACCTTATTGCGTCTTCACTACTCGTCAAGCTCCTCTTCAATTAGGATATAGTCTTTGTCGGGATCTTGGAGGTCACCACCTACAAATAGATCATAAAAGATGAATTTACTTCACATTGAGAAAGACGGAAAGTTTGAAAAGCGAGAAAGACGGTAATTTTATTATCAATACGGATAGAGGAAGATAAGAGGGAAAGAATGAGACGAACTTACGCGAATTTAAACAAGAAACGAGTGAGCTATGATGATTCTAAGAATGGAAAGATTATGGAGGCAAGAGTTTGATATTTCTTTAGGAAGAAGTAAGTGTTGTGTTGAATGAATGAAAAATAGGTTAAGGAGGGAGTATGAGTTGTGTAAGGAAAAAGTCAACAAAAGTCAATAACGCCTTAAGACGGGATTCTCATGGAATCTCGCGGAAATTCCAAATACGAACTCGGAAATTCTAAATTCGACTCGGAATATTAAATTCTAAATTAAAACTAAAATTCACTGAAAAGTATCCGTAAAATATTTTCATTATAAAAATAGGGTACAATAGCAGGTGTTACAATCACCCCACCTTTTAAAAAGTTTCGCCCTCGAAACTTGAGGGAAAGAAAAATACCTTACTCGAATAGACTCGGATATTTACTACGCATAGAAGCTTCAGTTTCCCAAGTCTCTTCTTCGACATTAGCACATCTCCACAAAATTTTCACCAAAGGAACCACCTTACTTCTCAACTTCTTATCCTTACGATCAAGGATGCGGATCGGCTTCTCTTCAAAGGATAGATTCGGTTCAAGCTCGGGCATTTCCTTTTGAAAGACATGGCTCAGATCACTTACATACTTTCTCAATTGAGAAACATGGAAGACATTATGAACCTTAGCCAAATTCGGGGGCAAATCCAACTTATAAGCCACGGCACCAATCCTCTTTACAATATCAAAGGGTCCAATGTATTTCGGGCTCAATTTACCCTTAACACCAAACCGTTTAACACCCTTCATTGGAGATACCTTCAAGAACACTTTATCTCCAACCTCGAATTCTAACGGCCTTCTTCGGATATCGGCATAAGACTTTTGACGGTCTTGAGCGGCTTTCATTCTATCACGAATGACCTTCACATTATCAATGGTTTCAACAAGAACATCGGGGCTTAAATCACGAACATCACTCAATTGATTCCAACATATAGGACTCCGACATTTCCTTCCATAAAGAGCTTCATATGGAGCCATCTTGATAGATGCATGATAACTGTTGTTGTAAGAAAACTCCACCAACTGTAGACTCTTTTCCCAACTAGACTGGAAGTCAAGAGCACAAGCCCTAAGCAAGTCTTCTAAAGTCTGAATAGTCCTCTCAGTCTGACCATCGGTAGCGGCATGAAATGCGGTACTCATCAACAACTTAATTACTACCCATGGCTTCTTGCAAAGCCTTCCAAAACCTCGAACAGAATCTCGGATCTCGGTCGGATATAATCTCCTTAGGAACTCCATGATATCTAACAATTTCATCAACATAGGCTTTTGCTAAACGATCCAAACTCCAAGTTTCTTTGATCGGAATAAATCTAGCACACTTGGTCAAACGATCAACAACAACCCAAACGGCATCTTTACCTCCAACGGTCCTCGGCAAAGCCATAACAAAATCCATAGAAATAGATTCCCACTTCCATAGAGGAATATCCAAAGGTTGTA
>JAIUZE010075033.1:0-181580 GCA_022085475.1 Heliosperma pusillum | reverse complement strand
CCCAAAATAGCATAAGCAAAAAGCCATCCAAATCAAGCAACCTGTTCATCCATGAAAAACAAGAACGCCACAGTCAGTGGGGAGTAACTCCGGGTTCTCCCAGCCATATCACATTAAACGTACATAAAAGGAAATACAAAATAGAAGCATGCATATATAGATATACATGTGAAATACGATAAGAATAGATAGGCAATTCGATATAAAATGATAAGAGCAGAAGAGTTACAAGTACGAATCCATTATGTTATACAAAGACTCGGGGAAGACACTCTTAGGCAACCGAATATGCTCACTAGGGCTTGCATCTCACCGTTAGCGGTATAAGTTTGATAAGATTGAGACTCGACAAACAACCATGCCAAGTCATGCGATGACCACAATAAATCCATCATATTATCATCCATTCAAACGTACCAATACATTGACGATGCCAAGTCATGCAATGACCATGAATAAAATCATGAAATCACGCATTCAAAGACAACGACACAAAGACGACATCTCTCACGGTAAATGATACGCACTAGCACCGTGTACATGGCAAGTATGATTAACAGGCATACACGAGATAATACATTTCCCCTGAACGCATACACGATCACATTTCGTATATGTAGGACTAATTTCCTCCGGTAGGACGACGATATTAAATACCCGGTCCTAGTCTAAATCTGGCCAGAATCCCGAAAATCACATTTCCGGTTCGACATGCGATAAACGTTTCGCATCCAAGACTCGGTCAATCATAGACGCCGAGTACCCCAAATTCGGTCGATAATTCACGAAAGAGGCGGAAAAGAGCACAAGCCTCATAACAAGCGGTACGCTACATGCAAATAACACCACCTCGCAAGTACACAACATTTGACGGCCGGGTCGATCAACGCATAGCGTTCAACTCCCAACAACGTCGTCGTATGCCCACTAACACATGCAAGTAAGCAGTAGGATACCTCCCCGTTCCGACATTCCAGCCTTACGAACGTGGAGGTAGCCAAGGGAATGAGAGTACAAAGCACATAACAAAATAGTGCTCAAATCGTAACATTTGTAAAAACCGACTCAAAGTGGGACATACCAAAAACCGTCACAAGACATGTGATACAAGCGAATGAAATATCATATATTCAAAACATTAATATTTTAAGTCCCTACGTAAAATTATACGATAAACGAACCATGCGAACTATTTTAATTTACGAGTTTTAGAAATCATAGGAAAATATGCAGCCGTGTTGCCGGCCGGTCAGTGGACCAGCGGCCGTTACCCCGGCTCGCGCATCAAGCTAAAACCCAAAAATCACCAAAAACAGAGCAGTGTGCTTCAGGCCGGTCGATGGGCCGGCGGCTGGTACCCCGGCTCGGAGCACAACACCAACAAACACAACATATCAACACTGATGTATTCTCAGCCGGTCACCCGGCTGGGAACACAACTCCACCCGAGAACAACAACATTCATTCTATCATTTCCAATTCTCATAATTCACTTGTAATAATTATCAACAATCAATATTCATCATCAACAATCATCAACTAACAACAATCATTATCAATAACATAAATCCTAAGCTTTCTAATCGTATTCTAAATACGAATTCTAACATATAAAGCATGTAAAACACGTAAATGATATCGAGTAACCGTTCACCGTTACCTTATTGCGTCTTCACTACTCGTCAAGCTCCTCTTCAATTAGGATATAGTCTTTGTCGGGATCTTGGAGGTCACCACCTACAAATAGATCATAAAAGATGAATTTACTTCACATTGAGAAAGACGGAAAGTTTGAAAAGCGAGAAAGACGGTAATTTTATTATCAATACGGATAGAGGAAGATAAGAGGGAAAGAATGAGACGAACTTACGCGAATTTAAACAAGAAACGAGTGAGCTATGATGATTCTAAGAATGGAAAGATTATGGAGGCAAGAGTTTGAGATTTCTTTAGGAAGAAGTAAATGTTGTGTTGAATGAATGAAAAATAGGTTAAGGAGGGAGTATGAGTTGTGTAAGGAAAAAGTCAACAAAAGTCAATGACGCCTTAAGACGGGATTTTCATGGAATCTCGCGGAAATTCCAAATACGAACTCGGAAATTCTAAATTCGACTCGGAATATTAAATTCTAAATTAAAACTTAAATTCACTGAAAAGTATCCGTAAAATATTTTCATTATAAAAATAGGGTACAATAGCTGGTGTTACACCCATGATCACTACAAGTACAAAAAATTAATAAACTCTTTCGTATAACATAACCAGTATAGTAATCATGTAACAATTAAATGATTCTTACTTATTCCTGGTTTTAAATTAAAAAAGACAACTCTTATTTTTTCTCATATAGGGACCCCCCGCTATTTGACAAGATTTAATTTACACTCTTTACTCTCTACCTTTTACTCATATTTAGATATTTCTATTTACACAAACCATACAGAAACCATACATTATACATCTGGGTTGCATAAATATTACTAATACAAATTCCTACAATATCAACATCCAAAAACTACAGACACTACATAAAATTAATATAAAACTTCATATTAAAAATTCCTTATACAAGACAAACAACAATTTTTTTTTTTTTTTAAAAAAACATTGTAATCAATACAAAACTCAATGAATTAATAAACCAATAAAAAAATTAAAATAAGATCCTGCAAATTTAGTACAAGAGTACATAAACTACTGTTGGAGCTAGTGTCCTCCACAGTTAGTAAAATAACATAAATAAATCTCTGTAGGTTCACAGGGTATACTTTGTATAATAATCAGTTGATTACTAAACGGTTGACTTGCTAGTTAAGTTTGACGTTATTGTCATACAGATGACGGTGATCAACTGGTCCCTAAAAGTCACACCTATAGGATGTGTTTGAGAGATGTGATTATTTGAGAAAATAATCATATTGATGCCCCATTATATGACTAAAAGGTTAGTCAGTATATTTGACTAAAAGGTTAGTCAATGTGATGATGAGACGATTATTTAATAACGATTAAATAAAGTTAGCTGAGACGAATTAACTGTAATTCGTAAATTGGATATATAATGTAAGCTAATTAAACATAAACCGTTATAATTAATTGGCAAATTATAAATATACGGATATTTATAATTAATGATGTATCATAATGTCGGTCCAGGTAAAACGACGATTATAAGATAGTACATTATATTGGAAGCTAAAATGACCAAAAACGAAAGTATCCAGATACACTCGGTTTTTAGTCAATGGGTAGTTATTTTTGAGGAGACAAAAATCTCCCCATATAAAAACCCTATGTGCCGTGAGAAATAGGAGAGCAGAAAAGAGTAAATTGAGATTTTGCTTTTTCTAACCTAATTCCTCACCAACTGCCTTCATCATTCACACGAAAACAAAAGTTTACAGTAACTTTTGACAAAAACACAAAACAAAAGGTTAACAGTAACTTTTGAAAACTTCTAGCAATTCAAGGGCATATCTCATACAGTCTTGGGTGCAACGATTAGGAGGATATCTACTTTGATATCTCTGTTCTTTACGCCAATTGCTAGGACCAGAGGTTGATTTCTAAATCTATACTCTTATTCTTGTTTTCGTTTATGACTAGTATAATCAAGTTATTACTATTTCGTTATAATCCTATAATAATTGTATTGTGGTAATACCGATTTCCCACAACTACTCCATATATAGAAAAGAAATTGGATAAATTATAGTTTATAAAATCGTATGGTACCCAGAAAGAAAACAAATCATATAAATATTTTAGGAATTAATAATTAAAATAAAAAAGAACATATAAATATATAAGAAACGGAAAAAATATTTGAAAAAATCGGAAAAAATAAAACAAGTTGGAAAAATAAAACATTTGTTCATTTGGCATGCAAGCATCTACCATGTAAATATTGATTAAGTAGAAAATTATGAAGGTGGTGATATTTATATGCTCATGTATGTGATATATTCAATAATAGCGTATGTTATTATGACCCGTGCATTTTTTGCACGGGTTTAAACTAGTTGTAGGTAGTGACTTTGACCAAATAACTGAAATGGTCTTTCGTAGATGGACTTGCAGCTAGCATCATGATTTTTCATTGTTTTCAATTTTGAAATAGATAATGCAGTACATAAGATGTACGTCTAAAATGAGCCGGACATAATAATTAATTATCAATATCTCCATTAGCTAAAAAAATATGGGGTAAATCAACAAATCATACTTTGTAATTGTTCAGCAATAAGTTATTTTGCTAAGAAGCTGCTCCATCTGTCCCGCTTAATTGTTACTCTTTATTATTTTGGAACTATTTTTGGTAAGTTTTACACAAGTGAGAAAGTAGACATGTGAAGTGGTTAAGTCGACATTGGGAAGAACTCTTGATTTTTTTTCATTATTCTCTATTTAAATAATTTCTTTGATTTTTGTGTCAAAATGAAAGGACAACAGGTGATCGGGAGAGTATAATTTCCATTAATGCTCTTTTAATTATTTAAGGTTGGAAAAGAAAAGAAGTATAAGGTGAATAGACTTGACAATCGGGTAAATTGTGCTAGGTCGGGTAAGGTCAATTCAGGTTCTGATTGTTTGGGTTTCAAAAAATTCGGATGCGACGGGTCGATTCGAGTCATAAGTTATTAACAAGTTATTTGGGGATAAAGCTCAGTTTGCGATAATAAATATCCAGGTCCGGTTAATTAGGATAGTAAACAATTCCAATGCCCATTAGTACAAAGATTCGCTTTCTGAACCACTTGAACATTGATATGCTTCACATTGACAGAAGTACTGAAGGTTTATTAAACCCATTTTTAGACATTCTAATAACATTTTATAATTAGTTTACTAATTAAACGAATGGATCTTATGTTGGAGTAAGTGTCTTCCACAATAGTGCATTTATATAATAAATCTCATTTGTAATATACGTGGCATGATTAGTATATTTTGATACTCCACGTCAGTTGATTAACGTAAATCGGTAACGCTCGGCTGACTAGAGTTTGACGTTATTGTCGTATGACGGCGGTGATCAACTGATCCCTTTAGGTCACATCTATATGATGAGACCCAAATAGAATACTAATTATTTGTATACGATACAGTTTAATTAGGGCATTACATATATTTGATATGTACTTTTAGTTACAAGAGTTATTTATTGAAAATTGAGTTAGGAACTCATTCCACTTAAGTTTATTAGTCAATTATACGATAACAGACTGAATAAATTTTACGTCTTATTTTAATACGATTAAATTAGATTTAATTTAGTGATTAATCGTTAATTCATTAAATTAGTTGAGGTAATGCATATATTTTGAGGTAGAAGTAATTAGTTAATTATATTTACAAGGAGTTGTAAAATAAATTAACTGGGCATTGTGGGATCCATTATATATTGATATAATGGTAAAATATCACTTAAAAGTTAAGTACATATTATTTATTAATTTGTGTCATATAATTGTTATATGATCAAATTAACACTTAATTATACAAGATAATTAAGATATGATTAATAAGTATTTGTGGGACAAATATCAAAAATCAAAATGGTCCATTGTGGACTCATGTGCACCGGTTTTGTGTAGACAAAATAACTAGTGATTTTGCTCTACCAATTCCACACTCCACCATATGATTATGACATGTATGACACATGATCATTATCATTATACAATCTCATACACTACCATTATGCATGTGAATAAAATAAGAAGAAAATCACCCATTTTAGGACTAGAGGGTGCCGGCCAAGAGACTATTAAATAGAACAAAAGTTGTTCAAGTTTTCCACTTCATTCTTATGCTTATTTTCTTCTTCTTTCTAAAACCTCCAACATCTATCTAAACTCACATGCAAACTAATATTCATGTCATATTACTAGTGTAGTAATACAATAATATTAGTAGTATTAATTCTTACTTATTATCTAGTTAATAATAAGCTAAGATTATTTGGGTTTAATCTTGGGTGCAACAAGAAGGAGACCTTCTACTTTGGAGGTTGTTTTATGGAGGATCATCCACTAATTTCATGCTCAAGAACAATAAGAAGGGTTTCTTAATGTGCCCTTATTAACCGAAAAATCCCCCAATGTAAGGATGTTTTCGTCTTATAATTTTCTTTTATGCTTTTATATTTGCATGCATGATAAGTAGATCCTAAATCATTAAGTTAATGTAATTTAATGAACTAATTATAGGAGTCTATATAGAGGTCTAGGACTTACATGTGGTATCAGAGCTCAATTGTTACATGCATGTCGATTTTAAGCATTAAAATCGAGTTATACGATAACTTGAGTAAAAATGAAAGTTTGTGTTAAAAATTGGTTTGCACGAAATTTTTGATTTGCATGCATACCTACTGACCTCAAAATGGTTGTGGTCAAATTTGGTGATTTCAGGGATTAATTTGCTATTTATTTTGATTTATGGCCTTTAAATCATGTTAATATGCATGTTTTATGTTAAAAGTTAACTAAAAATAGTTGCATGTTGATTATGGACATGAAATTTTTATATGATCTCACATGCATGTTGTACATACTGTATGTAAAATTTCGTGACTTTTAATTACGTTTTGCATGATTATTGATTTTTATAAGATAAAAGTCAATAAAGTGAGATTATTATGATCATAAAATTTAAACGTCCTTTTCTGGTCTTAAAAATTTTTGGTACATTTTATAATCTGATTCATATCATCTTTGTGAAATTGTATAATTTGTTTCACTATTTTAATATATTTAATGGTTTTTATTTGATAAAACCGTTGAATATTTAGTTATTTGTTCATAAAATTTATTCAAAATTTTTGGGCAAATGTTTCTGGTTTTTAGAGTTCCTGGAAATGTTACAGAATGTACAAAGATTTTGGTTTCAAATTTTTACGAGTTTTATATTTGTTTTGGGTTTATTTCATAAATGTTATTATTAAACCTCTATATTTAGCAAATACGATCAATTCGAACTAATTAAATACAAACAAAGTTAGTGGGGACTAATTTTGAGTTCTAAATCGGTTTCGATAATGAGTTTGAGCTTAAATAAGATTTAAGTGTTGATTATTGATTTTTAATGGTAAAAAACGATAAAATCCATTAAACCGGGCTAGAATGAGCATGATAAGTATCAAGGGCGATTTTGGCATATTTTTTCAGCATTTTTTTTTATGTTGTTATGGTTAAATGAATGAATGTCATTTGTTTAAATTTTAATGCAAGTTGTACCTAGTATGGCCTAGATTATTTTAATTGGTATTACCCGTAATGTAAGGGAATACCGATTCGGTTGTAATTTTATTTGCGATCTCGTATCGCCGTTTGTAATAATTTAATTTTATTTTCTAGATCAAATTTATAATAGGAATTTTATTTGTATCTTTTGTAATTAATTATTATGAAGACGGAGATTCCCGAAGTCGATGTTCCAAAAGACGGTGCCATGAAGAGGCAAGGGGCCAAGGAGTTGGTTTCGCATTTTGTAATCTACTAGTTAATTAGATTAGTTAGGTGGCCATATTAGGATTTATTATTTGCTTGCTTTTATGTTTTCCGCTCATGCCAAAATCGCCAACATGCATTTTTATTTTTCGATTGTCAATTCAAAGTTATTCAAAATTCACCGACTTAGTTCTCTTATAGGGAATTAATAACTAAATTGACAAGACCTCTCACATGACTTATAAAAAAAATTGAGATTAGCCTTACCAATTAGTAACACCTATGAATCCCGTGTTCATTAGGGCTACCACGCTCGTGCGTCCCTTTTTACCTCGGGTAAGTAGGGTGATACGATCACAAGCTAAAATTGGATTGGACTCAAGGAGATAAGCGTTATCTTGCGACTAGGAGATGGATTTAGTTGAAATCCGTCAACCAAGAGTTCTAAGTGTAGAATTACTCAAGTATTGACTTACCATTTTTAGATAAAGGTAGCATACGATGACTATTTTTGTCTAAAGATGGGTTTTGGAATCACTTATATAATTTCGTGAGGGGTCATTATATGAGTGACTTGTTTAAAATTGTTTTACAAGTAAATTATATATAAGCAATGAATGTTTATTTTCCGTTGATTTTATTCGCGCAATGACAAATATTTATCCTTCTACAAGCTTCAAAATCCGTTCAATCATGGAAAGGAGTTTCCATTAATTTATACGGTAGCATTTTGATTGCGATCTCCGTTTAAACCACCGTAGCTAATGACAAATTGAATTTTTCTTTTTGATCCTCATATTTAGCATTGCAAATGTCTCTTATGAAGAGTATACAAATGAGTCACACTTAGTCAAAAACGTTTTGAATTTTTGTGACGTTTTCTTATGAGAATGGTGCATCAATCTTTTTGCTCCAAAGAAAATATTTATTATTTTTGGGTATGACGTCATAATGCTCCTTATCGAGGCTTATCTCAAAAGAGGCAAAATCAGTTGGGATAACTAGGTTAATCGATTTATTTGAAATCGTGAATAACCAAATACTGTATACACTTCATGAAAGGTTTATCCTTTTTGAAGGTAAAACCATGAATGAAATAAGAATAGTCTTCATAATAATTCTAATCTATACTACTTGTCTAAATAGAGATTCATGAAAGTGAGCGGGAGCTCTAGGAAAGATGTTTTATTCTTGATTGTTAAGAATATGACGAGGTTCAAGAGTAGGTTGGTACGATGTTGGCACAAGGCAAGTGAAAAAGGCAAAGCTATTTTGAATATTAAAGTCAAAACCCAAGCAAGGTGTCGAACCCAACTTTTGATGATTCTATTTTACAGTGTAAGACACTAGAATAGGATTTGCCCCAAGTTTTCTAAAGAGTTAGAAATTGGGTGTACTATTTTCACCCATAATATCTATATGATCGGCATTTATTTTGCTAAAATGCAAGTTTTGAGTATTAGATACCCATTATGGTTTTCATCGATGTATTCGAATACAATCCTACATTAATATTAGTTTGCATGTGAGTTTAGATAGATGTTGGAGGTTTTAGAAAGAAGAAGAAAATAAGTCAAGCCAATCTTGACTTTACTGACGGAATTTCCGTCAGTACAGTCAAGTCAATCTTGACTTTCCAATTGAATTGCCTGACGAAACTTCCGTCAGTAAGCCGTCAGGACTTCAATTAGTGACGGAAATTCCGTCAGAAGTCGTTTTTTCGTTACCATTTGAAGTGACGCGCGTTACTGACGGAAATTCCGTCAGTAATTGAAATTACTGACGGATTTTTGGTGTTACTGACAGAATTTGTCCGTCAGTTTCCCGAGTTCGTTTTGTAGTGTTCAATGCAAATAATAATGATTCGTGCGACGACTAGCCATGATTAAATGTCGACCTACAAGGGAAATATAACTATTGTAGTTTTATTTCTATAAAGACATATAAAAGTTATAATGTGATCAATCTAGTTTTGGATTTAGAGGTATAGGTTAATAAAAGTTATTATGTACATGACCTCTTAATAAAGAATATAGTATCCACTTTAGTGTACGACACAAATGTTTCACTTTTGTGAATGGAACAAGCATTATATCTTTTTATGCCTATACTTGGTCAATGGTTATCCCATACCAATCAAAGGTAATTATATTCTTGACCTAAACTAGAAATTACTTGTCATATAGATTGAAAAAGGCTCAAAATTGGTAACCCAAATCTAATTTTAATTCTGGATTGTGTAGCACATTAAGAGGCTCGTATTGACTACTATCCCTAAACCATTTTAATTTGAATATTATGGTGTGTGCGAATCTTGTATTCAAGGCAAGATTATTCGTGCCCTTTTTTATTCAAAAGGAAATCGACTAGTGAGCAATTGGCCCTATTACATAATGATGTGTGTGGTCCAATAATAATCACAACCAGAGATGGTTATGACTATTTCACTTTATTTACCGACGATTTAAGTAGATGTTATATTTGATTCTACTTAATGAGGTGCTATGAGAAATCTTTGAAAAGTTCAAAGAGCTTCAATAAGAAGTAGTTAACCACCAAGAGTATTAGATCAAGGATTTACGATTAAATCGTAACTATAAATATCTAAGTGTTGACTTTGATTTTCACCAAAAGTATTGTGAAATAAGTTTCACGAGTTAACTTCTCTAACACACATTATGAGATAAGGCGTTGTTGAATAGAGAAACAGAACCTTATACGATATGGTTTTGTCTTGGTCAAGTCAAACTGAGTCATTTGACTAACCTTGGGATTTTATTATTTTGTCTGCTATTTCTTTTCCCACCATATCAAAACACATTTAATACAGTCATGTTTTATTTCATATACGATATGGATAGGTAGCGTACCTAATTTGTAAGTTATCCGAATGAAACAAGTGCTCAATGATCCTATATTGACCACGAGAACAAAGCGTTTGTGACTCGTGATGCTGTCTTTCAATAAAAATACGATTATTTCTTGATAAGACAAGTGGGAGAAAATGTTTCAAGAGCCACAAACTGAGCATATGGTCCGGAAAACGTTTCCTCATTGCTTGTTCAGTAGTTGTTTCGAAGAAACCTAAGAGGTCAGGTGGAATTTTATCAGTTCTTAATAGTGATGAATTCTAATATGTGACTTATAAAAGACTGTTTCTAGTCCCAACTTCTTGCTATGGCTTAGAGTCATGCGATTCGTAATGGACTCCATGCGTGATGGTCAGGTATGTGACTTGGTAAATTTTACTTGAAGAAGTACGACCTCTTCAATGTAAATTGATTTTTAAGATCGAAATTTGCATGGATGAACATTATAATGTTATCAAAGATAAATTGGTAGGCAAAGAGTTTTTGCACCAACCTTAATTCTTCGATCCATTCGAATATACTTAGCGACTACAGCATTTCATAATAGTATGATGTCAATTGGATCTCAAGAACCACCTTCTTGAATACGATTCTAGAAGAGGTAGTATATTTTATATTTTCACCTGTGGGTTTGTAGATCCTAATTATCCTAAGTTAATTTTGCAACCTTAAGAGGATGTCTTAAGTAAACACTAAAAAGTTGGAATTAGTGTGTCAATCATGTCATAAAATATTTCTCGATATCTCGAGGAATTATGTTGATACATGAAGTTTAGTGGGAGTAATATGGTTTTCATCAGTCTTATATGTGAGGACATATTGATCATTTTAGATGATGGAAGATTTTGGAGAAGTAGAATACATCTTTTAGATATCTGGATTTATGGAGATAAATCTAAAAGGATATTAGCGTTAAGTCAAAATTCTTATATTGATAAGATCTTTGACTAGTTCAAGGAAGTTGAACACATGATAATTGATTCCTTTTGCTTCCGCTGCGGGATCAATTATATACGCTGTGATGTATACTCAATCCGACATTTCGCATGCTTTGAGCATGACAAGTCGTTTGCAATCAAATCCAAGTGAGAGTCACTTGATAGCCATAAAGAACATCCTTAAGTACTTGCGAAGGACTAAAGATATGTTCCATGTGTTTGGAGTTTATAGTGAGTTGTGTGTAAGGGTTTACACATACTTCAGTTTCCAAACTGATCAGGCTATGTTTTATAAAATATTTATCTGTTGGAAGAATTCCAAGCAGAAAAGACTATTGGAAATGTTCCAAGTAGGAGTGACATTTTCAAATATAAATGTCATGTATCCGCTGGAAGTGTTCCAGGCAGTTTATCATTGCGGATTTCACAACGGAAATGGAGTACATTGCATCATATGATGATGCATATGAAAGTAACTTGGATTCGACATTATTGGAGGGACTAGAAGTAGTTCATATAGTTGTATATCCTATCCTATAATACTGGTAAAACAGTGGGAGCTACCTTTAGGCCAAGAGTCCTAAATCTAGATTCAAACCTAGACAAGTACTCAGAAAGTTTTATGTAATATAAGATTACGTAGACAAAGAGAAATAGCAATCAGAACGATGGGAAAGATGCAAGTATTGCTAATCCATTAGCCATGCCTTTTGCAGGCTGAACATGATAGTCATGTCATTTCAATGGGGATTGAAATATGTACCTGAATTGTTGATAAGTGATATTTTGTACTGATTTATCCCCCGTTTTAGCTCGATTTCTATACGATTTATGCACTTTGTTAAGTGATTAACGAGCTAATATTGCTATTCTAGTTGTTTTGCGTGTTTTGACTCGTTTTATAGGAAATGAAGCGGTTTTGCTATATTTTTCTACTTTATGGAGCAAAGGCACTAGAATACGAATTTTCAAGGAACCGATGATAGCCATCTCACGATTTGACTACGATTCCGCTACATCCTTCCTCGAATGGACTCAATTTGGATTTTGACTTTGAACTTCAAAGGGAAACATCAACCCAAGTCAAAAGAAGACTAGCCCAGGCCCAATTTTGTATTGCATTGACCAAGACCAAAGCAAAGGATTCCGTGCCCAAGAGACGAAATTGGAAAAGACGGAAGATTCCATCTTGCACACTTACCCGATCGGATTTCCTTATACCCGATCGGGTATGTCTGCAAATGGACGTTACTTAGTTCTTCTTCAACCGAGCTTAAATGAGTGATTAAATGCTTTGACTAGGGTATGAATTTGGACGAGAGATCAGCAGCCATGCAGCCCTATAAAAGCCAATGATCATCACAACAATTAGACATCAACTAGCATACTTAGAATACAATAATCTAATAGTTTATTACTTCTTTCATATAAGTTTTAGATTGTAGTTTATGCAATTTCTTAGTGTTTCTCTACTGTTTTTATAAGCTTTTGTTATTGGGTTGGATAATTGTTCTTTACTTTATTTCCTACATAATTTGCATTCCAATTTCGGTAATTCTCTATCCTTAGTTTACTTATGCAATTTTAATCATCATGAATTATAATCTCATTAGTATTATTCTCATATTATTGTTGTTAGAAAATCAATTTAAAAGCAACCTAGTTTATGCAATTTTAATCATCAACTTATCATCAACTTACATACTTTCATACACAATTTAGAATACAATAATCTAATAGTTTATTACTTCTTTCATATAAGTTTTAGATTGTAGTTTATGCAATTTCTTAGTGTTTCTTTACTGTTTTTATAAGCTTTTGTTATTGGGTTGGATAATTGTTCTTTACTTTATTTCCTACATAATTTGCATTCCAATTTCGGTAATTCTCTATCCTTAGTTTACTTATGCAATTTTAATCATCATGAATTATAATCTCATTAGTATTATTCTCATATTATTGTTGTTAGAAAATCAATTTAAAAGCAACCTAGTTGAAACTAAAATATTGTCTATTATGCCATCTTTTACTTTGCCTAATCATATAATCCTAAAAATTGTCATTAGAATCATTACTAGTATAATCACCTTAATCACTTTAGTATTTATATTTCATAATTTAATTTCCTACATCTTTTTCTTATTAATTTACTTAATCACATGATCTCGTAAATTAGATTAATTCTAATATTGTAAGAATAACATTGTGTAAATAAAATAAATAGATTTGTAATATTGAAATGATTTACTAGTTAAATGAATTAAAAGAAGAGTAGATACCAATTGAACCATCTAGTTGTTTCTTCCTTTGGTCGTGTCAAATTCTATAACTTTGTTTAGCGGCCATAAACAATTGTTTGTATTAGTCAATTTCCGTCTTTGTAACGAGAGTTGGGATGGGAATTAGGACTGCCAAAAGGGGTTTAGTGACTTAACCATGCTGAGAGGACGTTAGGACCCACTAAAAAGTCGGTACGAATCCGAAAGGAATATACCGCTACAAGGCTTAGACAATCATAGTAATTCTAATGTTGGTATCAATGGAACTTTTGAGTCGTTTTACATGTATTTCTCTTTCACTATATCAATTTGATTAGATAGTTTATTTTACCGTTTTAGATAGTCTATTTTATTGTTGTTTAGTTAGTTTACTTTATCGTCATTTTATTATTGTTCTTAGATAGTTTACATTATTGTTATTAGCTAGTTTATTAGTTTAGTTAGATAGCCTTTCAATATTGTCATTTAAATATCGCCTTTAGTTAGATTTTAATTGTTGTTATTCGGATCCGAACACTTCCCCGATCGGATACGTGACAACCCGATCGGGTAAGTCGTCTGTTTTGAGTTTTACATTTTGTCATTTACATATTGTCATTTACATACTTGTCATTTTATTTTATGCTAGTAGTTTAGACCACCACCTCAAATGACTCGAACTTAAATGAAAATCACTCCATAGCAATTCATAGTTAACACGTACTCCCTGAGGATCGACACCCTACTTCCCTAATTACATTCCTTATGTTGTTAGCCTAAGTGTGGGTAATTATTTTTGTATCGAGACCGCGATATAACCGATCAATTGCTACAGATTATGAGATATGAAATTATTGATAGCGTATCAGTTTTTCCAAATATTTGATAATCGCATTCATTGTTAGAGTTTCATTAAAAACTCCTTTATTTAGTTTGACTAAATTTTAATACTTTGTTTATCCGAATTGGTTGAAAGAAAGGTTGAACCCAATTCAAGTGAACAGGATGAACTTAGTGTTTTGTCCCTAGTCACTCATTTGAGGTGACGTCTCGAAGTGACTAGATTGTAAGTCGATCGATGGTTGGTTCAGCACCATGGGGTCATGGAGATGACTGGTCGTTTACATAGGCAGACTGTGGAGAACTCTCTCGGGCAGTGACCATTTTAATAGAGTCCCTATCAAAATGTTCAAGCCGGTTGTGGCGGGGATTTCATTTTATTATTATGAGTCGATTCTTAGACTGGCGACCATTTACCCTGAGTCGGTGTAGTTTCCGATTGACTTTGGTTTTTGTCCTAGGTCGTGCCGTGAAAGGAGGCCGATGAACATCTTCTGGGTCATGGTGATCTGCATCATACAGTGTAAGATGGGTCAACAGGAATGTCCACCCACGTTGGGTATTAACATCTTCGGGCCACTCGAGGAGTAGTAACTGGAAATGCGTGGCCACGCTCGGAAGAGATCTCTGGTAGATTTTCCCGGTCAGACAGTTACTCTCCCAGATCGAGAAAACCACTCTACTTATATTTTTCAATTGCAAGTGCGACCTGTAAGACACCTTGCAATGAGTGGGAGGATGTGACACAAAAGAGACAAGAGAATCGGTAGCACACAACTTGTCGAGACAAGTGGGAGATATTGTTGGAGTAGGAGTCCTCCGCAATAGTGTTGCTACATGCACAACTTGTATCGGACAAGTGGAAGATTGTTGGAGTAAGTGTCCTCCACAATAGTGCATTTATATAATAAATCTCATTAGGAATATACGTGGCATGATTAATTAGTATATTTTGATACTTCACGTCAGTTGATTAACGTAAATAGGTAACGCTCGGCTGACTAGAGTTTGACGTTATTGTCGTATGACGGCGGTGATCAACTGATCCCTTTAGGTCACACCTATAGGATGAGACCCAAATAGAATACTAATTATTTGTATACGATACAGTTTAATTAGGGCATTACTTATATTTGATATGTACTTTTAGTTACGAGAGTTATTTATTGGAAATTGAGTTAGGAACTCATTCCACTTAATTTTATTAGTCAATTATACGATAACTGACTGAATAAATTTTACCTCTTATTTTAATACGATTAAATAAGATTTAATTTAGTGATTAATCGTTACTTCATTAAATTAGTTGAGCTAATGCATATATTTTGAGGTAGAAGTAATTAGTTAATTATATTTACATGGAGTTATAAAATAAATTAACTGGGCATTGTGGGATCCATTATATATTGATATAATGGTAAAATATCACTTAAAAGTTAAGTACATATTATTTATTAATTTGTGTCATATAATTGTTATATGATCAAATTAACACTTAATTATACAAGATAATTAAGCATATGATTAATAAGTATTTGTGGGACAAATATCAAAAATCAAAATGGTCCATTGTGGACTCATGTGCACCAGTTTTGTGTAGACAAAATCACTAGTGATTTTGCTCTACCAATTCCACACTCCATCATATGATTATGACATGTATGACACATGATCATTATCATTATACAATCCCATACACTACCATTATGCATGTGAATAAAATAAGAAGAAAATCACCCATTTTGGGGCTAGAGGGTGCCGGCCAAGAGGCTATTAAATAGAACAAAAGTTGTTCAATTTTTCCACTTCATTCTTATGCTTATTTTCTTCTTCTTTCTAAAACCTCCAATATCTCTCTACACTCACATGCAAACTAATATTCATGTCATATTACTAGTGTAGTAATACAATAATATTAGTAGTATTAATTCTTACTTATTATCTAGTTAATAATAAGCTAAGATTATTTGGGTTTAATCTTGGGTGCAACAAGAAGGAGACCTTCTACTTTGGAGGTTGTTTTATGGAGGATCATCCACTAATTTCATGCTCAAGAACAATAAGAAGGAGTTCTTATTGTGCCCTTATTAACCGAAAAATCCCAATGTAAGGATGTTTTCGTCTTATAATTTTCTTTTATGCTTTTATATTTGCATGCATGATAACTAGATCCTAAATCATTAAGTTAATGTAATTTAATGAACTAATTAGAGGAGTCTAATTAGAGGTCTAGGACTTACATCTTATACATGTATAACAAAAGATTAAGAAAGAACAATTTCCTTACATTGATTATGTGAATAATGGGCACAATATTTGAACACCTTTCAAATATTGTTCTTAAGCTATGAATAAAAAGATGATCTCCTAGTTTCAATTTAGAAACTCTCCAATTAGTTGCACCAAGACAACTCCTTAAAACATCATTAAAATACTACACTAGTATTAACTATTAAGTAGTACCCCTTAAAAATATATCTAATAACTCTTATTACTACACTAATAATTTTATTAGAAAGTATGAACTTAAGAACTGACTTTGGAACAACAAAAAAAGGATTCTTTAGCACTCTCGTTGATAGCGTCAAGAAAAGAATATGCTCATGGAACGGGCTCTTCTTATCGCCGGTCGGGAGACTTACTCTGATCTCGTCGGTCTTTTCCACCCTCTAAAATTTCGTCGTATCGGTTTTTAAAATACCAGTAACTATGACTGATAGAATCAACTCTCTTCTGTCACATTTTTGGTGGGCGGGACTTAAATCGTCTAAGTCTATTGACTCGTGTAGTAAGCACTTCCTGAGTATTCCTAAAAGCTTTGAAGGCTTGGGGATCAGAAATGTGGAATGCCTAAACAAAGCTCTGCTTGCTAAACAAGCATGGAAACTCGTCACGGATAATAATTCACCTGTCTCTAAGGTTCTCAGGAGTAAAATACTAAACCCCTATGGTCAATCAAATAGGAACGCAATCAAGCAAACCTCTAACCTCTCGTGGGGGTGTCGAAGCCTATGTTTGGGATTGGAATTGGTCTTCGAAGGCAGTGGCTGGAAAGTGACGCGTAACTCGGACCATAAAGCTTGGGAAAACAAGTGGGTGAATGGAGAGACCCCACCCGGGAAGCATTAGAACACCCTCCAGGGTTTCAGGTATCTAACCTAATAGTTAAGGATCTGATCTTACATGATGGATCATAGAACTCCAGTTTAATTAGTGATATCTTTGACGATAATTGAAAAAGGAGAATTTTGGCGATACCGCTCTTCTCTAGAAAAGAAACAGACAAGACTTTTTTTGGATGGGTACTACTTCGAGGGCTTATTCTGTTAAGAGCGGTTACGGACTTGCGCTAAAGAGACTGCTTAGTAAAGTGAGTAGTAATAAGGATAACTCGAGATTGAATGTAACAAGACGGATTTTCTGCTAAAAGAGGCTATGGAGGATTCTGGGGCCACAAGTGTGGAATACTCTCATTTGGAGAATCATCACGGGCTGTCTCTCGGTGGGGGAGGAGTTATACAAGAGATGAATCAGTATAGATCCCTCTTGTAGATTGTGCGCGGAGGCGGATATGGTTGAAACTTTAAACCATCTGTTTAGGGATTGCGACATTGTGTCGCATATTTGTAAGTCCTCGACCTTGGGAATTAATAGCTGTCATTATCAAATAACATACAGCGTGCCCGTTATGATTAATTTGTAATCGAAGTATATAAGTGTCGGAGACTGGATTGTTAACTAGATTAATTACTTCAGTAGATTGGATGAAGCGGATTACTTAATAATCAATTTTCTCGCTACTATATGAAGCATATGGTGTATAAGAAATGATATCATTTTTCGTAATGAAGGATTCTCGGCTACTGCGTATTTTAACATACAGCGCTCAGCGGTTACGTCGGTAATTCAAGCTATATATACATCCGAATCCGGAGTAATTAGCTCTACAACAAATATGTCCTTAGAGGACATGGCCAACCAAATGGAGCGATTGAAGAGAGGAATTCCTTTCTTCACTGTGGGGGACGGACATTCATGCGATAAGATTAGAATAAAAGTGGACGCTAGTTGGGTCTCTTCTTGGCAGGCCTCTGTGGGGGTGGGTTCTGTATAGTCCTTACGAGATAAGGATGTATTAGGGGGGCAAAAGCTTCTAGGCGGAGTGCGCAATACAAGCAGAGGCTAGGGGTATTAGAGAAGTTCTTTTATGGAGCCACGCAAACCGCTTCTTGTACTTGGAAGTTTCCTCTGATTGCCTTCTGACTTTATTACAAATCTACGGCCTCGAGACTGCTCACCATTTGACGCAGGAAACAATTGAAGATATTGAACGCTATAGCTTAGTTTTTCATTGTGTTGGCTTTAGATTTACACCCCGTACATTAAATAAGGAAGCTCATAACCTTGCTCTAAGGGCTATGAGAATGTGATAATAGTTTCTTTACGGTTGCCAAAATCAATAATCTTTAGAATTCATCTCTAATTATCTTGTGTTATGGTGGTGACAATTATAATTTATGTGTTATTAACTCTATTTTTTTTTTGTTCAAATGAGCGCACTATGTTGCGGGTGAGAATCGAACCCGCAACTTCAAGATTGGGATAAGAGTGCTCTTACCACTTGAGCTATCTCTTGTTCTCTTATTAACTCTACTAGTGTAGACCCCGTGCTCATGCACGGTATTTATAGAGTTTTACTTATTTTTAATATACTATTTATAGATTATAAATTGACAATTTATTAAGTTTTTATCGTATCTCAGCATTGTATTTTGATTTGAGAAAAATATTAAAAGAGCAAAATTAATTAATAGAATTAAGTTATGCCATGAATAGTGTAACTTAATGAGAATATTTTTATTATGTAAAATTAATGAGATTATATTTTTATTTTTTAATAGCATATATTTTAGCTACGACTTATCTTACAAAGTAATATGAATTTTTTATCACAAAAAAACTTAGAGACGAAGTTTTTGACTTCAAATTAAATAGGGCATGAAAAAGTCTTACACATTGTATATAGGCAAATATATAAGGGATTTTATCTGAATAGGAAAGTATATAGAGATTATATCTAAATGGAGAATGTGTTTTAGGTGGGAAAAATTTAAGCATCTCTTATTCTTTTAATATATAGGAGATTCGTAATACTTGCCTTACCAAGAATTTGGCAAGTATTATTAATTCTATTCGTAATACTTGCTAAATTCTTGGAAAATTTTAGATATTATTTTTTTTTGGTTCAAATGAGCGCACAATGTCGCGGGTGAGAATCGAACCCCCAACTTCAAGGTTGGAGTAAGAGCGCTCTTACCACTTGAGCTACCTCTTGTTCTCTAAATTTTAGATATTATTAAAGATGCGAAATTAGACTTTCATTTCGTTGAGAAAGTGGTAACCAAAAATTATTTTTGCGAGGCTAACAAAGTTGTTGACTTTATGATCTTTATTATTGGACATTCTTGTCTAACTCTTTCTTAAGTAGTTTGAAAGTCAATGTATTTAACGTGTCTCACTGGGTCACTCGATCCAAATGATGAGATTGGTTAGTCCTTTAAAAGATGATCTAGCTTTCTTACCTGAAAAAAAAAATATTATTTTCAAAAGCTTCTTTTAGTTCATGTAGTTTAAATGTTTAATAATACTCCATCTATTCCGCTCAATTGTTGTCCTTTTATTTTGACACAAAAACCAAAGAAAGAGTGGTGGATCCACTTAGTGTTTGACAAGTGGACAATAATCGCATTAAATTAATCATATAATACTTTCCAAGTATAGAAATGACAACTATTGACTGAGACACTCTAATAAAGAAGAGGACAACAATTGACCGGGACAGATGAGTATATCTTAACGAAAACCTATCCCTAGTAACAAACTAAACGGTATAGTTTAGAGTGAAAGTAGCCAATGAAGGTTATTTCTTCTAACAATGTCTTGGTGTTCAAGTCTAATGAATTCTCATGTATATCCAAGAGATTGACGGTAAATCAATTAAGATGGTATGTATCATCATGGTCATGGTCGTTATCAACTGAAATTGTTTGCATCCTCAGAAACCCCTGAGTTCATCTGTTATCATCAATCAACAAGTGACCAACAATTAAATTTGGTTGCATCCCCACCAACCCATATTATCATACCGAAACCGGAAGAGAAATACAAAGTACTGGGGCATGTGTTATTTGGGTGCTTAATACTAAGTGCATTAGGAGCAGTGTTGATCGAAAGTGTAATAATACCAAATCAGGCGTTGATGGGGTGTGACTGTGAGTATAAGATGATTATGAATATGAACTGCTGCGGTGTATCTGAGGTGATTTGTTCTAATTACAAAGCAGAGGAGTTCGCTTCATTGAGGTTAATTGACAGGGTTGTCGCAAATTAACACTTATCATTAATACTCGGCTTTTTCGCCTATGGATTAGCTAGACGCTAATATCAATGAATTTTACCTTGAAAAGAGAAAGTTATTCCTAAGTCCGTTTGCTTTAAAAGTTGTTTGGGTGATGTTTGTAGCGGGTTTTGTTGCGTCTTCATTATTAGTCCTGTCTACTGCAATTGTTATGGACTCTTCCCTTTTATCAACTCCCCCTTTTCACCTCATTGTCACGCTGTTATTTATCTTATTCAACGCCTGTTTTCTTGGAATAGCTGCTATCTCCAATATACGCTGGAGAGATTACAAGTATCAACTTAATCTCTTACTTGCTTGCATTTGTTCTATTTTTGTGATGATTGATTTCGGAGCCGGGGTTTATTTCTAGCTGTTTTTATCACTATGGTAGAACGAGAAATATCGTATAATGATTAAGGAGAGAATGCATTGGCTAAACGGGAAGATAAGGCATAAGCAAGTAATACGAAAGGTGATTTATATGTGTGTGGTGATTAGAACTCACAAAGGCATAGGAGGCAGGGAGCCTACTAAAAGCAAAGGCGTAATCTGAATAAACTTCCTTCCTTTTGTTCACCTCTTCTAAGTAATCTATGGTTGCATTATGAGGAAATCGCAAGGTTTTCTCATAATTGCAACATGAAACCCCTTATGCTATAGGCAAGAGCCTTTGAGGCGTTGGTGTATGTTGTCGATATTTTTTATTAGTTTAAGCTCTCAACTCTATGGCCATCACGGAGCACTCAGCACTCATATTTGCTCTAGATTAGGTACCTGAGTTAGATACTTGATCTAAGTTTGGCATTTTATTCACGTCCAATATGATATGCATTGTGGGGCTTTGTAACAATAAATTTGCGTTAACGTCTGCAAACAAGTAGAGAAAACACAAAAGAATGCAACAAAGTAAATTTTTATTAATTTGAATGATTTTTGGTACAATCTCTAATGTAATCCGCTGATTCGATCTCCACGTGAGTTTGACGATGATGTTGAAGAAGGGTCTCGATGACTTGGTTCTCCTTTTATGAACTGGTGTTTTCTTCACTATTGACTGCACGATTTGGGGTGCTTGACGTCGGATGAGAAGATGATCGATTTGATGGAGGGTCGCTTGACTTAATCTCCGTAGACGATTTGATTTGACGATGGAGGGTCGCTCGACTTAATCTCCTTAGACGATTTGATTTGATGGAGGGTCGCTTGACTTAATCTCCTTTCGCTTGACTTAATCTCCTTTGATGATTTGGTTTGGTGAAAGAAAGTCTTTAGACTTGATTTCTTTCAATAGTTTGGCTTAGCTTCTTTAATTTGTAACGATGGCGATGACACGAGATTTGAAGTCTTTGAATCTTCGATGTCGATCCTTGGAGACGATGGCTTGACATTCTATTTAAGTGGAACCTTTGTAGAGAGAATTTATGAGATTTGTAGTTTTGAGCTTTTGTCTCATCATTTTTCCATTCCCTTGTAAATGAAGATGAGCCATTGTATTTATAGAGAAGAGCTTCTTGAACCCTAGTACTTAGTGGGTTTGGACTTGGTAGTCATTTCAGCCCAATTGAGTATGTTTGACCCATCTAGGCGAGATTGACCCGTCTTAGTGAATTTGACCCAATTGACGGGTTTTGTCACTTTAAGAAACGGGCCGGATTAAAATAACTAAAATGGACTAATTTAATTTAATTTCATCCAAATAAATTATTTTAATTTACATTTTCTTTTGACGGGTCAACATTTTGACTTTTGACTTCCGACGTGGCACTTTGACAAATTTTACGTGTCTACAAATTGCCTCCTCGAGATTCGGTCATGTACACGTCTTGAGTATTTCTGCACGACCGGGTCTCGAATTATTTTGCTCGACTTGTGATACGGCTTAGGCAATCAACGTATATACCATTATGGCAAGAATAATTAATTTCCTTGGCATCTCAAATTCTCAATAGGCTGATGATGATATATTGATATCATTGGACCATCAAAATATTGACTTGTAGAGCAAGTTCTTACCCTCAAAATATTTCATATCAGATTGTGATACGTCACAGTTGGCAAGCACGAGATTTATGGTATTTTTGTTATTCTTTCTGGTATTTACGTAGTTGAAATCTTTGCCGTATCTTTTAGTTACCGAGATTAAGAGTCCTACTCTTTAATCTTTTCTCCCTCGTGTGTAAATGGAATAGAAGGGTTTCATAATTTATCATCATTGGTGTGCAAGGATTTAAGTTTGCCGCAGCTTTCGACGACGAAAATTACGGAGACCTCCTGTGACCAGTAGACACCTTCACTGAATTCCGAGTCGAGCTAGCTTCGTATCAAGCCAAAGGTTCGAGTTTGTAGGTGAGCAAAATTTGAATGTACTTACCCCTTTTTGTTTTTGTATGCAGTATATTTTTCTTCCGACGACGCGGTAAGGGTACTTTTGGCCGTAACTGCTTCATATGTCAATGACGTAAACCCAGTGCTCATCGTTGACTAGGCGCGGTCCTCGGTTCTCAAAGTTCAAAATTCACCCCTCCTTGGCGTGTGAACTGCGAAATCGGGGTAGACGATTGGTTTGACGATGAGATTTACATTGGGTCCGCCTCATTGACCGGTGTAATGCTCGGCAATAGTGACACGCCTCTGAATCCGTCTCACTTGACTTACGCCATCTTCATCATTCTCTGCACCTTATTTGTTGACGATCGAGCCCTGTCATCCGTGTGGTAGCTGAAACGAATTACACCATAGCCATTGAGTCCTTGACGCCTGCTTGTCGACACCATAAATTGTTATTAACCGGAACGACGAATCTGCCCCCAACTGGAACGACGAGACGGAATTGATGTCGATGCCCATTGCTTACTTGTACCGAATGCTTTCATCGGTGACATCCCGGACCGCCACCATGGAAGGACGTCGACGTACTTAAAGGGAACCACCGGTCACCGTCATAATCAAGAATTCCATTTTATTTGGGGTTTGATACACATTTGAGTAATTGTGTTGGTTTGCAGAGTATTTGATTGGTTTTTCCAAAGGAGCTACTTGCCTCTATGAGAAATATGGTTCTGCCTTCACTTTATTTTTATTTTTTATTTTTAAAATAAAATTTGTTTGTCTTTCGTCTTAGGAGACGATATGGTGCACTTCCAGACGAGCAAATCTCAACGAATGGCAATGAGTACTTAGTGACGGTCGACCACGCCGATGACGGAGCAGATGACGGAGTTAAGCACGCCATTTTTTTTTCATGACGAGTCCCTTCGCCAAGTGTTGGTTATCGATGACATATCTGCCGATCTTAGACTGTTGGTGGCACGAGGCTGAAAACTCGTCCTCGGTGCTCCGTTCGTCATATCATCAAGATTCAAGGCAACAAGGCCGTGACATTTTTTTTTTGTGACACTTGAGAGTGTATTTATTTTGAAAACATGGATGATAATAAATTGAGCCATATTTTTTTTTATTTCTCAACCTCGCATATCCATTTTGTTTTGCCATAGTTTATACTCTTATGGGTCAGGAGTGAAATGAGATTTTTTTTTTTGGTGTGGCTAGACTAAAGCAAATTGTTTACTTCAGCTCCCTACGTACCCTTAAAGCACGAGCAAATTGTACTTTACGACATCAAGCCAACGTATTTCGAACGCAACAGAGTCGATTTTGTTTGGGGGTTTTGGCCGTACCTAAGTAAAAGGGTTTTACTTAAGCTGCCTACGTACCTGCAAAGTACTAACACTTCGCAAGATCAAGCCAACGTAGTTCATTGAAGAAAGTTTAGGTTTTGGATTTTTTGAATTTTTTTTTGGAATTTTTTGGAATTTTTTGGATTTTTTTTTTTTTGTAGTTTTTTTTTTTTTTTTGATTTTTTTTTTTTTTTGATTTTTTTTTTTGTAGTTTTTTTTTTGTGCGCAGTTTAGGCTCGTGCTCAGGAGCTTATTGTTGAATTGTCGTCTCACGGATAGTAGCGCTTCAAGAACTTGGCGTTGATCGGACGAACACGCACTCCGTCATGGTCAACAATCTTGTGCGCGCCATTGGTGTAGACTTCTTTCACAACGTAAGGACCTTCCCACTTTGAGGTGAATTTGTTCTCGGCCTTACGAGGCATGATGTCGGGTCGCGGCTTTTCGCTTGTGCCTAGGTTGATTTCTTTCAAGTCGTCAACCGTTGTTTGTACCCCATCTTCAAGAGTTTTTAGAGTTTCACCCACCTCTATCTCATCATTTGAATCTGGGTACTCTTGTGTCGTCACGTGATTGGACGAGACAAAATTCTGAGCGATTTTCCTTTGACTCGACCTTTTCTGCGGGTTTGTGAAGATGATAGTGCGTTCCTTTACTTTCAGTGATTTGTCCACAGTTACTTCCACTTCACGATGGCATCTCATTCGTGAAGGAGTGACACTGTGGATGTCGTTGGTGAGGTCGATTGTAGCTTCCGTCTTAGAGGTCTTTTTCTGCTTTCTTCGGCGCCTCTTTTGCACCTTCGAGCTACCAATGCGACTAAAGACTGATTTCTTCACCTCTTTTCCTCCAACACGAGTGAACACTGACGTAATTGGTATTTGACGTTGCAGACATGATGTTAACTGCACCTGGATGGTCTCTTCCCTTTCTCCCAACCTGTTAAACACCGAAGCCCGAGTCGTAGGAGTAGGTCGGCCTAGCCTATCAAAAACAGACCTTTGTGGTAGCATTTCCGTGTTTTCGCCTTCACCTTCTGCGAGATCTGCCACAATATATTGCGATGAAGCTGACTTTGCCTTACGTCGTGCAGAAATTCGAACTGTCTTTGGAGGTGAAAAACCAACACCAACCTTTCCGACTTCAAGTGTGCTACCATATTGATGCAACTTCTTCTGCGTTTGATTCAAACTATATGGGGTGACTTCAATCACTTTTCCCAATGGAGTTGGATTTTTGAAATTGTATCCGGACTTCGACATGAGCTTGTAAGCATTTGGGTCGAATTGTCCTTTTGTTGAATCTTCCGCAACTGCTTGGTCCTCTTTCATCGACACGTCGTCATCAATTGTAGGTGTTGATGTGGATGCTTCATTTCGACGCGCGGGTAATGCGTCTAAAATCGCATCGATCTCTGCCCCCTTGGCCAAATCCGCTGGGGTGGTTTCTTCAGTCGCACCATTTTCGTTGTGATCTTCTTCGACAATGGCCGACGATACAGTATTCACCGAAACTTGACCAAGGTAGGATTTGGGAAGATAGTCCTCTAACGTCACAACTTGACGTGATTTTGACTTAATTTTCTTTGGTGACATGACATCTAGCGACGAGTTCACAACAATTCTTTTTTCCTTGCTATGCGAAGATCTTGCTGCTTTCTGGTGAGTTGATCTTCTACATTGGGATTGTGGTGTTTGACCGTTTTGCTTCCCTTGTCGTCGCTTAGTCACAAGGGTCCACCCTTCATTGGCGTCTTCTTGATTTTGAACGACAAACGTTGGTGCCATTATAGACTTAGGCTCTGCGGGCATGACGACGACTGATGGCTCAAGTGTTCCAAACTGAATCATTCTTACAAATTCTTTATTTGGAGAATGAGGGAATGACTTAGCACTTTCGACATTCACATGCGCCACAGTGCAATTGGATTCAGCGACATCATCTAGATCCAAGAGAATCTTCCCATCCTCGGCCAACTGCATTATTTTCTCTTTGAGGGTTATGCATTTTTCAATTGGATGACTTACAACCCTATGATATCGGCAATATTTCGGATCGGTTGTACGTCCAGCTTCGTTTGGTCGTTTAGACTCTGGAAGCTCAATTACCTTTTTCTCCAAAAGATCGTCTAACATCCCTGCTAGGTCGGAATCCGGAAAGGGATACGTCTTCCTCTCAAGCTCTTTCAAAGTTAGCCGTGGCTTGCGCATATCTTTCGAGTACGTCGCCGCCTTCTTGTCTGTTTTGGGTCGAGCCGAGATTTTCACGGGATTCGAAGTAGAAGCTGTGATAACCTCATTTGAAGTGTTATTGAACGCCTTGTCGCTTTTCTTAAACTCTTTTCTCTCCGTGTTTGATTCCAAATGAGTGAAAAATCGTCCACCATGGCTAGCGATGGTAATTTCCATGTCGTGAGCTCGAGTAGCTAAATCTTGGAATGTCCTTGGCTTGATGCCTTGGAGGATGTAGACTAGATCCAGCTTCATTCCTTGGATGCACATTTCAACAGCAGAAGTCTCCAACAAGCGGTCTTTACACTCAAGGCTTAACGCGCGCCACCTACTGATGTAGTCGATGACGGGTTCATCCTTCCATTGCTTCGTGTTAGTGAGTTCAGTCATACTTACGATACGCCGGGTACTGTAGAAGCGATTAAGGAACTCTTTCTCCATCTCGTCCCAACTGTTGATCGACTCGGCGCTTAGATCCGTGTACCAATCAAAAGCAATCCCCTTCAGAGATCGGACGAATTGCTTGACGAGGAGATCTCCCTCAGTACCGGCAGTATTACAAGTTTCAATGAAATGGGCAATATGTTGCTTGGGGTTTCCTTTTCCATCAATCTGTTGAAACTTTGGCGGTTGGTAGCCGAGAGGCATCCTCATGCAGTTAATTCTTTTACTATACGGCTTGACGTAACGGTGATTGCCAATGGAGTTTAAGTTTCCATCAAACTGACTTTTGAAGGCCTCCGCGATCATCTTTTGGACGTCTTTAGCGGTAAATGAGTTACCCTTGTCACGACCATCATCATCGTCGCTGGCGTCATCACTATCACCACTTTGAAAAGACGACGCGGGTCGCTTCTCCAACTTTTTCGTCAAAGCGGCGATCTGTTTGGTTTTCTCCTCGTTATCCTTCTTGAGTTCGTCAAGAATGGTTTTCATTTTGTTGAGTTGTTCCTCCATATTGCCGCTCTCAATAACCATGACAGGCGCCACGAAGGAATATGATTCTTGGCTTGACATCTCCTGGTTACGCCTTTGTGGTGACGACGGAGATGAATCGGTGCTACTGTGGCTACCCTCTACGGTGAATGGCTCGAACAACGGGTTATTGTGAATAGTCATATTCTCAAAAGCGCCAGACACCATCTCTCGAAATGTTGACGAAACAAACTGAGGGTTGTTGACTTGAAAGCGAGGAAGAGAACCACACACAGGGTAATCAAATGGCCTAGAGTCGCCGGCACCATATGACTCCTTAGAAGCATTGACGATGACGTTAGATTTGCGGGGCCTCGTAGGCACGGATGCAGAACGGAGTTTCGCTGCAGCGGTACGGATGAGGATGGACCCGGTCCTGCTCCTTGTGGAAACATTGATAGGGGATCTGTCGAGAGATGCACCATGACGGGTTATGCTTTCGTCATCAGATTTGGATGTCATCCTCTTCGACATGGCGGATATCTTTTTGGAGGCCATTGAAATTAATGTTGCAAAATTTTATTGTGCGGAAAAAGAGATGAGTAGTAGAGTAGTCCCACTGGGTGTGCCAAATTTGTAACAATAAATTTGCGTTAACGTCTGCAAACAAGTAGAGAAAACACAAAAGAATGCAACAAAGTAAATTTTTATTAATTTGAATGATTTTTGGTACAATCTCTAATGTAATCCGCTGATTCGATCTCCACGTGAGTTTGACGATGATGTTGAAGAAGGGTCTCGATGACTTGGTTCTCCTTTTATGAAACTGGTGTTTTCTTCACTATTGACTGCACGATTTGGGGTGCTTGACGTCGGATGAGAAGATGATCGATTTGATGGAGGGTCGCTTGACTTAATCTCCGTAGACGATTTGATTTGACGATGGAGGGTCGCTCGACTTAATCTCCTTAGACGATTTGATTTGATGGAGGGTCGCTTGACTTAATCTCCTTTGATGATTTGGTTTGGTGAAAGAAAGTCTTTAGACTTGATTTCTAACAATAGTTTGGCTTAGCTTCTTTAATTTGTAACGATGGCGATGACACGAGATTTGAAGTCTTTGAATCTTCGATGTCGATCCTTGGAGACGATGGCTTGACATTCTATTTAAGTGGAACCTTTGTAGAGAGAATTTATGAGATTTGTAGTTTTGAGCTTTTGTCTCATCATTTTTCCATTCCCTTGTAAATGAAGATGAGCCATTGTATTTATAGAGAAGAGCTTCTTGAACCCTAGTACTTAGTGGGTTTGGACTTGGTAGTCATTTCAGCCCAATTGAGTATGTTTGACCCATCTAGGCGAGATTGACCCGTCTTAGTGAATTTGACCCATTTGACGGGTTTTGTCACTTTAAGAAACGGGCCGGATTAAAATAACTAAAATGGACTAATTTAATTTAATTTCATCCAAATAAATTATTTTAATTTACATTTTCTTTTGACGGGTCAACATTTTGACTTTTGACTTCCGACGTGGCACTTTGACAAATTTTACGTGTCTACAGGCTTGCGCCGAGGTCATAAACTATAATTTTCAATAGTTTTGGTGGACAAAAGAAAGTGAAGAGTATGGATCTAAGCATCTAAGAGAGGAGGGGTGAATTAGGTGTCCTTTTTAAATTCTTAACGACAGAATAGAGACAAGAAGTCAATTTCTTGAGAAACTTAATAGTTTGTTAAGTTTACAGAGAAAGACAGCGAGAATATGTCACAGTGAGCATGACTGTGGTCATTCTGTGTTTTGCGAAATGAAATAACAAGAGATAAGCAGCGGAAATTAAAGTACACATGATGTTTTTAAAACTGATTCAGTTTCTACTCCGAAGCCTACGTCCAGCGTTATTTTATTGATGTTTAGAAATTAACTCTAATGACTAAACCCCTTATAATAAAATAACTACTCCAATCAACTAAGATTGCACTCAAACTCAAGGCTTCTCCGCCTCAAGAGTCTCTTGTTCTTATCTTCTGGTTTACAGAGTCAACGATCTCAATTGTTCTCTTTAAAGAACGGGGAGTTCAACAGTTTGACTTAAACGCAAGATAATCGAACAAGCTTACGAATGTCACAATGCATCGAACTGTATCAAGGGAGTAACGAGTGAAGTCTTTTAAAACAAGAAACTGATTTTGCAAAACACTTTGAATAACAAGAACTTTGAGAGTTTGAAATGATTTGCAAATGATTTTCTTTTGAATGCTCAGAAAAGTCTTAAGAGTTGTGAGAGAAGAGTGTCTTTATTTATAGATGATAAAGTGGTTAGGTGAGGAAAAGTATAAAATCTCTTTTCTCAAAAGACAAACTTTGTGACACAAAACAGTTTGCACATGTGCTTTAATTTGTGTCTGCTAGGTGAAAAGGTTTACCAAAATTGATAAAGAAGTAAGGTAGGATATCAAAAGATACCCTTTTACTTTTATCTATTTTGGGAAAGAAGTTAAAATCCCTTTTTGTCTTTTAGAAAAGGTTGTCCAAGTAAATTCCAAAATATGTCTTCTCCTCTCAATTTCTCCTTTTCTTTGTTTTCAATAAATCACTTAAACCAGAAAGTTTGCAAAGATATTTAATTTTGGTTTAATGAAAGTTTTCTCCCATATCGCTGAAACAGAAACCACAGTGGCTCGCACTGTGGTTTTGCAGACTCTTTAACAAGGGCAAGCAAGTTAAATTACCTTAGATACAACATATCGAACTATCTAGCTAAGAGCTTCTTCTTGATCAGATTCTTCTTGTTCTTTGATTCTGTTGAGGTTTGGTTTGAATTCTGTAAAGAGGACAAAGGACTCAATTACACTAATAAACCTACTGACAAAATGAAAGCCTATCCTAAATGCAAACAAAGAAATAAACCTAATAGCTAGCACCAGACTAGGACTAAGACAAGTGAGGAGCCTAGAGTAAACTAAAGTCTACTATAGTCTTCTAGGATCACTTCAATATCCAGTTAAGTGTTTTACTCATTGGTTAATACTCTTACCTGAATGTAATACTCTATATAGAGCATAACTGTAATCCTCTTTCATTCTAATGAAAACATACACACAAAACTTCATCAAAAACTAATTGCAGTCTTCTACTTTCTGAATTGCATTAATGAATGATGAGTTGCAAAACTTAACATGGTATCAGAGACCTTCAGAAATGAGGAGACTGAGAACCACCAATGAACTAAGCATTCAATTACTCTCAACCAACCGAGTTGTTCTTCTTGCCTATTTATAGAGCAGAAGTTTGCTCACATAAACACACAACATACACAACATTTCTTTCTTTCCTCTTCAAATCTATATCCCTGAATCACAAAATGGATAACCCTTTCAGCCCTGAAAATTCTGAAAGCTCTACCAACACCAACATATCCCTAACACCAACATACATGGATCCAAGTGACCCTCTCTATCTCCATCCAGCTGAAAGTGCTCACTCCCTAGTGGTGGACACAAAATTGTCAGGCATCGACAACTACCTGGAATGGAAGAGACAGATGAAAATTGCCATCTGCTCTAAGAGGAAAATAGGTTTCCTAACTGGTGTGGTGAAGAAACCTGTCAATGACCCTCTGAGAGAAGATGCTTGGAACACCTGCAAAAGTCTCCTAATTTCTTGGATCCTACATAATGTTGAAAAACCAATCAAAAAGTCTGTTTTGTACACTAAAACAGCAAGAGAAATATTGGACTACCTGCAAAAGCAGTTTTCTGTGAGCAATGGGGCCAGAAAGTTCAGGCTTAACAAGGAGTTAGAAGAACTTACACAAGGTGACAAGGATATCTGCGAATACTTCACTGAGCTCAGAATTCTGTGGCAGAATCTTGAGCAGCTGACAGACTGGCCACCAGTTAGCCAAGTCACCTCTGAAGTTAATGCTTGGCTAGATGCTCAACTGAGGGAACAGGAAGAAAGAAAACTCTTCCAATTCCTGAATGGACTTCACCCATCATACTCTACCATGAGAACCAATGTACTCATGATGTCCCCACTGCCCACTGTGGAGGAAGCTGCAGCTCTATTCCAACACGAGGAAGCACAGAGGAGGAACTACAAGTTTGTTGACAGGATGGACATAGACAGTACTGCATTCTATGTCAGAAATACTGGTTCTGGACAGAAAGAGACTGATGCCTCTCTTTCCTCATGCACTGTGTGCACCAGGAAGGGTCACACAAGGGAGAAGTGCTGGAAAGTCATTAGATACCCACCTGATCATCCTGTGTCAAAAAGGTTTCCAGAAAAATCACAAGACTACAAGCTCAAAGGGATTAATCCAGGGTCAGGCTCAAAGGGGCTAAGGTATAAAGGCAGATCAGCCCCAACCTTCAAACATGGCAAGATGGCTTCTAATGCTATGTTGGGTGAAGGTCAGACAGATATTGGAGGAGCCATCACTCTAACTACTCAACAATTTGAGCAACTAATGAGCAATCAGAGAGGCAAAGCTGTGAGAAACTATCCTGAAACAGAGGATGAGCTTGAGGCAAACTTTGCAGGTATGGCCTATCTAAACTGCAACTATGCCTCTAACACTCCAAAAGAATGGATAATAGACTCAGGAGCGTCAAATCATATGGTATCTGACCTAAACTACTTGGAAAACATAAGGGAATTGGAAAAGAAACACAAAATAAATTTGCCAAATGGTGAAACTGTAGTTGTCTCACATATAGGAAATTATACATTTGACAGTAACATGATCTTAAAAAATGTTCTGTTTGTCCCTGATTTTAAACACAATCTGCTATCTGTTCAAAAACTAACACAAGATGAGCATTGCTTTGTGACCTTTTATGCTAAGTTGTGTGTGATACAGGACTCTCTTACCAGGAAGACTAAGGGAATAGGAAGAGAAAACAAGGGTGTCTACTACTTACTAAATAATACAAAACACCCTTCTTTTGAATTAGGAAATTTGTCTAGCAGGATTGAATATCCTGCTCTTTGTAATGCCAATATCTCTAGTAGTACTACTGGTTCAGAAATAGGATTAGGTGGCAAAATTTTCAAACCATGTAATGCCCCTAATACTCTATGTAATGGATTGCCAATCATCAATGATAAAAACTTTGATCTTTGGCACTTAAGATTGGGTCATGCCTCTGACAACAAATTAAGGAACATCCCTGATATCTCCTCTCAATTAAAGATGAACTCCAAAAGAGTTTGCATAACCTGCTCCATGTCCAAACAAACAAAATCCCCATTTCCTAGCAGAACCAACACAGCTTCAAAAATATTCGACTTGGTTCATGTAGATGTTTGGGGGCCTTATAGGAAAGAAACCAGACATAAACATAGGTACTTTCTAACTATTGTAGATGACCATAGTAGAGCCACTTGGGTCTACCTTATGAGGCAAAAATCTGAGGTTGCATCACTGCTGATGCAATTCTACAAATTTGTAGAAAATCAGTTCAATACAACTATCAAAATCCTCAGGTCAGATAATGCTTTGGAATTCACTGAGGGAGACAGCAAACAATTCATCTTGTCAAAAGGAATATGGCAGCAGACCTCATGTGTTGACAGACCACAGCAAAATGGAGTTGTCGAGAGAAAACACAGGCACATACTTGAAATTAGTAGAGCTCTCAGGTTCAGCTCAGGCTTACCTCTGTCTTTTTGGGGTGATTGTGTTCTTACAGCAGTGTTCATCATCAACAGGTTACCTACTCCTCTTGTACACAATAAAACACCCTATGAAGTGTTATTCAACAAATCACCAAGCTATGAGATGATGAGGGTGTTTGGTTGCTTGGCCATGACATATAATGTTGTTAGAGACAAAGACAAATTCCTACCTAGAGGCATTCCCTGCATCTTCATAGGATATCCTCCATCACAGAAGGGGTACAGGGTCTATGACATAGTCAAGAAGACAGTCTTTGTTTCTAGGGACATTAAATTCTTTGAAGAAGTGTTTCCTTGCAAAATCAGAAACTTCTCCCAATTTATTCCATCAATACACACAGGTCAGTACCTTACTCCTTCTCTTACCACTATGCAAGGAGTAACAGACTTCCTTGACCCAGTTGTACAGGCTGAAGCACAAAGTGAACAAGAGGACAGGCCTTACACACCTCTAGTCAATGATCCACCTCAGGAGGATAACACTGTTGAGGTTGTCTCTCCTCCTACATTAACTACTATTCCTGATCGACCTCAAAGAGACAGAAGGGCACCAAACTGGACAAAGGACTTCATTGTCACCAATCCTGTGATGGCACCCTCCACTATTGCCAATGTAGTTCAACTCCATTTGGAGAAATCCTTTGCTGCACATGTTACTACCTCACCAACAGTTGATCCCCTCTCTTTCAATGAAGCCATTCAGGATCCTAAATGGATTCAGGCCATGAATTTAGAACTCCAAGCTCTACGTGACAACAAAACTTGGATTCTTACTGCTCTCCCTCAGGACATAAAAGCCATAGGGTGCAAATGGATATATAAAACTAAACATAATCCTGATGGGTCCATTGAAAGGCATAAAGCCAGGTTGGTGGTCCAAGGGTTCAGACAAAAATATGGGATAGATTATGATGAGACTTTTGCTCCAGTGGCAAAAATGTCCACTGTCAGAGCCCTTCTTGCTGTCATAGCCATCAAAAATTGGGAAACCTGTCAAATGGATGTGGCCAATGCATTCCTACATGGGGACCTAATGGAAGATGTATATATGAAGTTGCCTCCAGGGTATTTTGATGGCATTCTACAGCCTGTTGCCAAGGGGGAGCATGAAGGAAAGGTTTGCAAGCTTCTCAAATCACTCTATGGCCTGAAACAGGCACCCAGACAATGGTTCTCTAAGTTATCTCACACCCTTCTCCACTGTGGCTTCAGGCAGTCCCATGCTGATCATTCTCTGTTCATTAAACAACATAATGGCAGTACCACTGTGGTCCTCATCTATGTAGATGACATGGTGATCACTGGAGATAATCCCACTGAAATTGAAGCTATTAAATCCCATCTCAATTCCTCCTTCCACATGAAAGACCTAGGAGCACTGAATTACTTCCTTGACTTGGAAATTGAGAGGACCAGTGCAGGTCTCTTTATATCCCAAAGGAAGTACACCTTAGATCTTCTAACAACATTTGGAATCAACAAATCTAGGGCTATCCACCTACCAGTTAATCCTGTGATCAAACTGGAACCAGGAAAGGGGTCTCCTCTGCCACACCCTGATACCTATAGAAAGTTGGTTGGCAAACTTATCTACCTCACCATCTCCAGGCCTGACATTGCATTCTCTGTTCAACTCTTAAGTCAATTCCTCCAGGCCCCCACCTCTGATCATATGCAAGCAGCAAGAAGAGTCCTCAGGTACCTCAAGTCTTCCCCTGGCCAAGGGATCCTCTTTGCAAGCAATTCATCAGTACAACTCACTGCTTATTGTGATTCAGACTGGGCTTCATGTGCCTTTAGCAGGAAATCTACCACTGGCTACTGCATTCTCCTTGGAGACTCTCCCATATCATGGAAATCTAAGAAACAATCCGTGGTGTCTAGGTCCTCTGCTGAAGCTGAATATAGGGCAATGGCCATGACTACTTGTGAAGTAACATGGTTGTTTCAGCTACTTCAGGACCTAGGTCTCCAGCATCTGGGCCCTGCTCACCTCAAGTGTGACAATCAAGCCGCATTGGCCATTGCAGCAAATCCAGTATACCATGAACGCACTAAGCACATAGAGGTTGACTGTCATTTCATTCGAGAAAAAATTCAACAAGGCCTACTTACTACCAGTTATGTCAACACCAAAGAGCAAGTGGCAGACGTCTTCACCAAGTCATGTCCTCTCTCTCAACACAATTACCTACTGTCCAAGATGGGAGTTACATCAAGCCTCCACTCTCATCTTGAGGGGGAGTGTAAAGAGGACAAAGGACTCAATTACACTAATAAACCTACTGACAAAATGAAAGCCTATCCTAAATGCAAACAAAGAAATAAACCTAATAGCTAGCACCAGACTAGGACTAAGACAAGTGAGGAGCCTAGAGTAAACTAAAGTCTACTGTAGTCTTCTAGGATCACTTCAATATCCAGTTAAGTGTTTTACTCATTGGTTAATACTCTTACCTGAATGTAATAATCTATATAGAGCATAACTGTAATCCTCTTTCATTCTAATGAAAACATACACACAAAACTTCATCAAAAACTAATTGCAGTCTTCTACTTTCTGAATTGCATTAATGAATGATGAGTTGCAAAACTTAACAAATTCTTCATGCTTCATTTTGGATTTTAAGACGGATTCTTCATGCTACATTGAGAAATCTTTAAGAACAAACACACACAATTAAAATACTACAAGGGGACTTATCATCATCAACACTATAATCCTAACAGAAAGATTTATAGTTGTATTATAAACTTATTTACCTTTAGGGCTGTTTGCACTTAGTTCCCCCCCACTAGATTCTTGTAATAATCCTGGTAGAATAAATGTTGAAATCCATCTGGCCCTGGTGCTTTACATGGTGCCATCTGCGTTATGGCGTCCTTAACTTCTAGTCTGTATATGTTTTTATTCAAATTCGCTTAATCTCCAATGTCTACGGAAGGAAATGAATCACAGGTCATGGTCTAAACAGCAGCATTTGGAATTGATTCCTGGAATAAAATGCAGTCTAAACTCATTGAGTTCATTGTTTTTCACCCAGTCAGCAAAATTGCAGCATCGTCTTGCTAATTCTGGAGTCTAGACTCTCCATGCTTCGCTTCTTTCTTTCATTGAGGTGGTTTGATCAAGTCCCGTACCTGTAGCCGTATTACTGAGTGTGTATTTTTTTTTTTTGGTACATTGAGTGTGTATTTTTGAAAGTCTGTAGATCCAACCAGAGCTCATTTCTAAATGGCATTAACTGGACTGGTTGCATATTAACTGTGATATGTTCGTTGTGCATGATTCAAGAGCATACTGGTTATGCATGATTAAAGAGCATATTATGCTTAAAACTAACTTGAAGTACCCCTTTATCATGTTGGGTCGTGGAAGCAGTCTAAGAGGCTGCGGAAGATGTATAGCAGAAGAGGAACTAAAGTGCGAAACAAAGATTTTGCTGAGTTCATCATCTGACACTGGTGTTTTGTACAACCAAGGTTCTCTGTATGTGTGTACGAAGATTTGTAGTGACTATTGTCGACAATAAAATACTCTATTAGGGCTTACAGTTGCTTGAAGATCTTTCTTTTTCAAGAGTTACATATGGAGAACTTTCGGGGGAGAAAAGAGTTTTCAAGGGTGGGGCTGTCGGGAGGGTAGGTTTGCAGGGGTGCAGGAGGATTTTGAGGGAGGGATTTTGGTAGTTTGCGGTGGATTGGGGCTTGTTGGCCTGGTGTTTCGGGAGTAGGTTGTAGGTACTAGGTGTAAAGAATTATGTTTTACTGTTTTGATAAATATTACAATGTCATAGGATACATGTTATATAGTGATAGAACTAATCTAAATAAGGCTACTTAAGGGAGCCTTTTGATATTATAGTATAAAGTCTATATTTCTACTATAATTACATTGTATATGATCCTTTGATAGCATGATTGTAGGGCTAATTGATTCCTTGATTGATTGTGTTTGATATGCTAGAGATATGGCTAATACGCCCTCGCAAGATGGACGTCGATGAGTGTAGTCCTATCATGTCTCGTAGTTCGTGAAAGCGTTGTTTGTGGAGCGGTTTGGTGAGAGCATCGGCGAGTTGATCTTTGCTTGCAACATGTTGGATACGAATGTGACCAAGTTGAAGATGTTCGCGAACGAAGTGAAAGGAGAGAGCCATGTGCTTCATGCGGGAGTGGAAGACCGGGTTTTTGGCATATAGGGTAGCGGACATGTTGTCACAATAAATAGCTGGAGGTTTCGTCGTATTGATGTTGAGTTTGCTGAGTAGATTGCGAAGCCAAAGAGTTTCAGTGGTGACGGCGGCTAGAGCGCGGAATTCTGCCTCGGTTGTGGAGAGAGCAAGCCCACGTTGCTTTTTGGAAGACCATGAGATTGGGTTTCGACCAAGGTAGAGTATGTAACCTGTGGTTGATATGTAATTATCTTTGTCTCCAGCGAAGTCGGCGTCGCAGAATGCATGAAGACAAAGTGGAGAGTTGTGGTGAAGTTGGATGCCGTATGTTTGCGTACCTTGTAGGTAGCGTAGGAGGCGTTTCAGGGCTGACCAGTGTGTGGTTGTCGGGTGGTGTAGAAATTGAGCTAATCGGTTAACGGTGAAGGCAATGTTAGGACGAGTTAATGACAAATATTGTAGGCTTCCGACTATTGCTCGATAGTCAGCGTGGTCATGAACTGGTTTGTGGTCTTCCCGAATTAGGTGTGTTTCGGTTACCATGGGTGTGGTATTTGGTTTGGCTTCTGCCATTTTGTATTTGGTTAGTAGATCATGTATGTATTTTGTTTGATTAAGATGTAATCCTTGTTGATTAGGTGTGACTTCTATGCCGAGAAAAAATGACAGTGGTCCAAGGTCTTTTAGTGAGAATCGGTTTGATAAATTTGTTATAAATTGTTGAAGATGATGTTTGTTTGGACCAGTAATAATTATATCGTCGACATAGATGAGCATATAAATACAAATGGTTTTATGGTTGAGAATAAAAAGAGATGAGTCGGAAATGGATTGTTTGAAACCGTAGTTGACAAGGTAAGTTTTTAACTCGGTGTACCAAGCTCGCGGAGCTTGTTTTAATCCGTAGATAGCTTTTTGTAATTTACAGACGTGATTGGGTTTGGTAGCATCGATAAAGCCTTGAGGTTGGTCCATATAGACATTGTCAGTTAAGGTGCCTTGTAAGAAGGCATTGTTGACATCGAGTTGTCGTAATGGCCATGCTTTGGTGACGGCGAGTAAGAGTATGAGACGAACAGTTGTTGGTTTAACGACTGGGCTGAAAGTTTCGGTATAGTCAATTCCCGGACGTTGATGGAAGCCTTTGGCAACGAGTCGGGCTTTGTGTTGTTTAAGTGAGCCATCAGGATTGTATTTAATGCGGTAGACCCACTTGCAGCCTATGATATTTTGAGATGGTGGTTTCGGGACTAGTGTCCATGTTTGATTTCGTTCAAGGGCGTTGAACTCGTCTTGCATAGCATGTCTCCATTGTGGAAATAGGAGAGCTTGTTTAACTGTATTGGGCAAGGAGTTGGTTGTAGCGGAAGCTTGAGCAAGGTTGGCGTATTTTGGGTTGGGTAGCCGAATGTTATGGTCCAGACGAGTTGTAACAGTACGGGGTGGAGGAGGTGGGCGTCGGGATTGAGTTGATGTGGGCTGGGAAATTGTGATGCTGGTTGTGGTAGTGGTGTGAGAAGGTGGAGTTGGTGGTGTGGGCTGTTGTCGACGTGTGTAGACTTGGGTGATAGGCGGACGGGTAGGAGGTTGTGTCGTAGGTGGTGTGGGTGTGGGCATTGCCGTGGTTTTGGGTGGTGTGGGTAAGATAGGTAGAACTAGGTTGCACCATTCATCTAGATTGGTGGACGTGATTGAAGTGGGTGTTTGTAGAAGCCTATTGTAGGGAAATACATCTTCGATAAATTTTACATGACGCGAGGTATATAGTCTATTGGTTTTGGGTTCAAGGCAGTGATATGCACTTTGGGTTGACGAGTACCCAACAAAAATGCATGGAGTGGAACGGTATTCAAGCTTGTGTTTTGCATATGGTCTTAGCCATAGGTAGCAAAGACAACCAAAGTTTCGTAATTTTGTGTAGTTTGGTGGCGAATTGTGCATTTTAAGGTATGGTGTTTGGTTATTTAGAGTTGCGGTGGGTAAGCGGTTAATGAGGTATGTTGCTGTGCTAAAGGCGAACGTCCATAACGTGGTGGGTAGATGGGCGTAAGATAGGAGAGCAAGGCATGTTTCGACGATGTGACGGTGTCGTCTTTCAGTGTACCCATTGTGTTCCGGGGTATGAGGCGGAGAAGTGAAATGACTTATGCCATTGTCTAGTAGTGTCGAGTTTAATTTTTGGAATTCTCCTCCATTGTCGGAAAAGAATTTGCGTATTGGTTTTTGGAAGTATTTTTCGACTAATGCTTTGAATCGAACGAATACTTGAGTCGTTTCGGATTTTTGTTTAAGCGGGAAAATCCATGTGTATTTGATATGGTTGGAACATGTAGTACATTATTTAACTTAAGAGAAGAGAAAGGAAGAGTCGATGAACCTGTATTGGCAATGTTGAGGCCGGATCCATCACCTATGATGAGGTCGTCGGTGCCAAGGTATGGAGTGTGAAGGGCGAGGGTATCGAGATCATAGGTGACGTGGTAAGAGGCCCCACTGTCGAGGAGGTAGTTTGGGTTTGGTGGGTGATGTCGTGGGTGACAGTGTTGGCTTGGGGTTGTTGTGAATACTGACGGATTGGAGGTTCAGGAAAGCGAATGTTGGGAAATAGTTTGCGAAACAGCGGGCAATCGGCAATGACGTGGCCTACTTCACGGCACCATTGGCAGCGTCCCTTGAAGGGACGAGGGTTGGGGTTGGCATAGGGTTGTTGTCGGGTGTTTTGTTGGTGAGAGGCAGGGGTTGTGTGCTGCCGGGAATAGCCACGGTTGTTGTTGTAATGGCGGTAAGTGGCATTGGCCGTGGGTTGGAAGATGTCATTGGTGGGGTTTTGTTTGAGTAATAGTTCATGTTGAAGCAATTTTTCGTGGAGTGCTTCAAATGAAATCGGGTTGTCTCGAGCACGGACGGTGTCCATGACGGGTTTGTAGAGGTTGTAGTCAAGGCCTCTTAGGACCTTGGAGACGATGTCTTCGGGATCTAGGAGTTTTCCCATTAGAGCGAGTTGGTCGATACAAGCTTTGATGGAGTTCATGTAATCGGTGATGGATTGATCGGTTGTTTTCATTATCGAATCAAGTCGGTCTTAGATTTGTAATATGTGGGCACGAGAGGGGTTGTTGTAGGTTCGTGCAAGGATGTCCCACGCCTCTTTCGAGGTGGTTGCGCGGACTATGAGTGCTTGGACCGTTGTTGATAACGTGCCCATGAGAGCACCGAGTATGAGCCCATCTTGCTTCAACCATGTGAAGTAGGACGGGTTTGGTTGTTCGGTGTTGTCACTGCCGGTCACGGTTGGTGATGGTTGTGGGTTGGATCCATGGAGGAACCCAAGAAGGCTATAACCGAATAAAATGTGTGTTAGTTGAAAGTGCCAAGACGAGTAGTTGAGTGGTGTTAATTTAACACAGTGGTTTAGGTTCAATGAGGTAAGTGGAGTGGCTGTTTCGTGTGGGTTAGGAACAATGGTGTCGGTATTGGTCATGGTGGGTACGGTTTTGGTTGAAGAAGTGGCGGATCGTTTGAAGGTTGCTCGGCGTGGTGGTAGGGTGTTTTTGGAGGATCTTTGGTGGCTCCTTGATACCATGTAAAGAATTATGTTTTACTGTTTTGATAAATATTACAATGTCATAGGATACATGTTATATAGTGATAGAACTAATCTAAATAAGGCTACTTAAGGGAGCCTTTTGATATTATAGTATAAAGTCTATATTCCTACTATAATTAAATTGTATATAGACCTGACAAAACTGACCCGGCCCGAATAACCCGACCCGATAAGGCTGACCCGAGACCCGAAAGCGACCCGAAACTGCTTGACCCGAGGATGGCCCGAAACCCGAATTGACCCTACCCGACCCAGACCCGACCCGGACCTTGACTGACCCGAAATAGACCCGACCCAAAATAACCCGACCCAAAACCATCTACCCACAGACAACCCAATTTAAAATGATCCTAAATGACCCAATTTATTGTGATTAGGGGTGATATACTGATAATGAGACGAGACAGCCCACAATCAGCTCAAGCTCGGCTTGGTCGAAGTCGGCTCGTGCGAGTTTGGCTCGACGTCGGGCTTGACTTGAAAACTAACTTGATCATTTTGACCTGAAAATGGCCTAAATAAATCGGAAATGAATCTAAACTAACCCGACCCAAAATGACCCAAACCCGAAATGGCCCAAACCCGAAGTGACCCAAACCCAAAACTGACCCAAACCCGAAAGTGACCCAACCCGACCCGACCCGACCCGACCCGAAAGGTTGAGCAAACCCGATATGACCCGACCCAAACTGACCCGACCCAAACCCGACCCGTTTGACCCATTTGCCAGGTCTAATTGTATATGATCCTTTGATAGCATGATTGTAGGGCTAATTGATTCCTTGATTGATTGTGTTTGATATGCTAGAGATATGGCTAATACTAGGTAGGGTTGTTTTAAGGTGAAATTGGATTAAGGGGTGATTGAAATGATGATGGACAGAAGGGGTGGATAAAGGCACATTTGTAATTGGTTTGTTTAAAACTTGAAAACATAATTAACGTGTTAAGGCAGTGGAGGATGAAATATATAACGAGTTTTCTAGCGTAGAGGGATAAATTCAACTTCCAAGTGTGGTTGTTTAGACGGTGATGTATTTAGCATGGGGGTGTACTAGGGCAATAAGCCAACCCTTAAGTTAGTTCAGACATCTTGATGCCGATTACTTTGCTAACATAGTACTTTATCTTATGCAGGAAAGACCACGCCCGTGGTACAAGTATTTTCTTTAGAAGCTGATCCATATCACAACTAATCTTTGTCATGGGCTACACCATTGGAGATACTCTAAGACTCCTCCTGACTTTGCTGAACGTCACCTATCGTCGTGGGGGTGGTTATTTGACTTAGCCCTCTTGTTCGTTAAATGTGGTCTTTCTTTTGTTTGTGTTTTCTTGTTGCTGGTCCCTCTTGCCAACTCGGCAATCCATCGATGGAGTCAAATGGGTATGAGCAAATAACACATCTTGGTGTACGTTACTTATGTTCATCGATAGAGTCAAATGAGGGTAGTCTTTCAGGTTAGAGGGACAATGGAATGTACCCATGCTGTCCGAAGATGGTAGTTTAGGCTTGAGTTTTATTTTTGAATTTTTCATGTTATAAATTGTTGAGCTATCGAAGTGCCCTGAAACTCAAGAATCAGGCACCTGGCTGGTGTTTATGTAGACTAACTGACACGATATATCTGATAGCTTATGCTTATTTTCAGGTACTTGAACAAGGTAGGGATTAAAGATCAGCATATGACTCTAGTATTCTTCTCAATTACTAGTTGGTGCCGGGTATGCACCTTCGACCATAGAACAATTGAACACGGAAATTATCTCTTATCGGGTTTAAGAATCCATTGTTGATGTTAGGACAGACGTCCGTTATTACAAGATCCTTCAACTGTCAATTTCTATATCATCAACAATGCAATTTCTAATCTGCTGAATTCAAGTTCTAGTATATGGCGTCTCTCATTTCTACAGTAAGCTTCTTTCGATGCTTATTGTGAGCATATTCCAGTGCTATACCGAATCCATATATCCTATGTTTGTGACCTCTTGTTTATAATCTGTTCCCAGTAATATCAGCTCCTTTTGAAACTTCTTATCAAGAACCTTTTTACTAAGATATTACGTCAATCGAACTCATAAGACTGATAAATTAGCTAGAGCTTGTTTCCACCACATGGTCATCTAGCTTGTTTTCATAGACAAGGACAACACCAAGTATGATACTGAAGTTTTAGACATTCCATGTAAAAATGTAGTGTCACTGAGCGTATCGTCTCTAAGTCACTGATTTACGATGTACGGAGTAGGACAATTTCAACCATTAGCTAGCAATGACTGTAACCTGGGCTTGTATGATAGATAGGCTGGATCAAGCTTCATTCGTCATGAAGTGTTAATGTGTAATGTTGAGGTCCATAGTGAAGCTCAAATGCAGCACAATTCGAAAGCCGGGATTCAGGCCCAAGATTAGCACATTGTGTTCATCTACACAAATAGACTTGGTTTAAAAATCATAATTGTGGTCGTTGCAGCTGGATTCTTTAGGCTGCAGGTAAGGTCATGTGTGATGGGTAATTTCGGGTCATGCGTATTGATGTTTTTATCGCTTGTTATGTAAATGAACGTTGGTGTAAATCAAGATTAGCCAATTCGTATGATATCTTATCTAATCATTTTTAGTTTCAGGTTGTCATTTCGGATTGGGTTAATATCGGGACTAACAATGTTCTGAACATCAAATGGCTATATGGATATGCTAGCTTTGTCAGGTGACTCGGATATGTTTCTAACCACTGCAATTGCAATTCCCCCAACCCCACCATATAAATGACAGTTACTCAGTAAAATGTGATTTTTGCCCAAAACATACCCCATTAATTATGAGTGTGTGACTTAGGTGCATGTCTAGCTGGTAAGCTTTGAGTTGTGGTAGATCTCAGGTGATTCTAAAGACCTCGAAGGCCCGCCATTTTGTGTCGCTGTATGCAGCTAGCATCTGTTCTCATATAGTAATGTCATGTTATTGAGAGGAAAACATGAATTGTCGTATGTAGGACCATTTTGGTTTCTCACTTTGGTGGAATTGATATTTTTTTTTTTGACATTAGTAAATGTAAAAGATTACATACAAATGGCTGCTCTAGACGCAAGCGAATGAGCCATTCTATTATGATTACGTGGGACAAAGCCTAATATTGATGTACTTAGTTTACTGCTGTTATTCACCTTTTTCCTTTCAAATATTCTTGCACATTATTTCATGACCATAGTATTAGATATAAGCTCATGTTTTGTAATGGTGGATAGAACTATAGAAGGGAGTCATTTAAGGAGTACTCTTCTTCTTGGCTTATTTTACTTATCATAGTTGCCTTATACTCGTAATACCTATTAGTACAAGTTAATAGATTCTACAACTGGTTGTATCTACAACCAGGTTAGTTTTGTTTAACTCCTTTGTAAAGTCATTGAACTCGGTTACAAAGCTTTTGAACTTTTTGTCAAATTTAATGAAATAGCTTTAAAGTTGGCTCAGTTACTTTGTAAAGGAGCTCAATTATTAACGTTAAAGTTAGCTCAGTAACTTTACAAAGAAGTTTAGTAACTTCTATTTAAATGGGAACTACAATATGATCCTGTTTCCGTCACTGTAGACCGACTATCAGGGCCTAATTTACGTTGGTGATAGTAAGTTGGTATAGCTGCCTGGGTGCATGTCTGTTGTTTACAGACATGACCTTGTTAGCATCTACTTTAGGATTTTTGTTTAATTAGAATCATGATTCACTTTGTCGGCAACTACTTTATCTAAATCAAGAATTTTTTCGAGTTTAAGCTAACACGACTTGAGGGGTGGTCTGCTTTTCTGGAAAAGAAAAATATTATCAGTACATTCTTGTTTAATGAAGGTAATAATATAAGTACGGAAAATGTGTGGCTCGTTCAGGAAGAGAAGTACTGGAAGTGCCCTCATTACAAGTTGATTGTTGTGGAAAATGTGTCGAGTCGACTGTCGTGCACCACTATGCGTGGGGATTCCGGGAAGTTGACGCCTAATCAATTTGGACGATTGATCAATATTCTTCGTTTTAGTTCACAGAAAACATTTCCTCATGTGGAAATGACACAGAAACTTTTGCTTGTCTTTGTATCATTTTCGTGGTATTGGAATGGAAATGATTGACACAAACGAAAACAGGAAGAGATCTGTTGTGGTCCCACCGGTGGATTTATGTCAACACCAATAATGTGAATTGCCTAAATGATGTTTGGTTGACATATGGGAAATTAGTTTATGTGGGAATTTATGTGGGAATTGCCACTTACCTAGGGGGACCTAGGTAAGTGACTTCCTACATTAGGTAGGAATTGAAGTTCCATAGGAAATTCCACTTCCCATGAATTGGGCAACCAAACAAGACATCATTTAGCTACTTCTCATGATTTTCCAATTCCCATGAATTTAAAAGGCAACCAAACAACCCCTTAGTACTTGAGGTTTGTCTGTCCACTTCTGTTATTTTGAATATAATCTGTGTTTTGCCCTTTTAAGTAATGGGAAGGTCGTTTTACCATAGATTGTTCATTATTGCATGGGACTATCTTATACAAGTTGTAAAGTTGATGAATGTGGTCAACAATATTTCTTATAACTTGCCGAAAATTATTTTGAGTCAGGCTGATAATGAGACGAGACAGTTTGTAAATAACTTGTGTTTGACTCAGTCAAAGCTCGGATAAAGCTCCGCTCGGGCTCGGCTCGAAAGTTTAACGAGTCAAGCTGAGCTAACGTTGGCTCGGCTCGAAAAACTCGCGAGCTGCTCGAACTTGTGTTATGATAAGATATTAGTAATGTATCATACATATTAAATATCTTCACTGATTTGCTAAATATTTTTACGTATAACTGTGGGGCCTTGTCATTGATAATATTGAAAGAAAAAAAATTAGAATTATATATAGGCTCGAATTGAGATCAAGTTTGACTTGAACTCGGAATAAAGCTCGCAAGCATGATGACGAGCATAATTATTTCAAGTTCGGCTAAACACGAGTTAGAGTTTTACTTCATAAGCACAAGCCGAGCAAGGTCAAGCTCGGGATCGACCCAGCTAGTTATCACCCCCTCGGTAAAATGAACTCTCTTGGTTCATTTACGAAGTTCTATCTTTATTCCAATCAATAGGCTAACAGTTGTTTTATACACATTATTAAGTACTATCTCTATTCTAGTTGTTTTATACTCATGACCTTTGGTCGAATCACGTCAACCAAAACCTTAAAAGTAATTATATCTTATTAGATAGCAAGTTCATTATTTTGTGCCAAGGCGGCTCATGTATCGACCTTGTTGCTTGATTGTTTGCACATTGACCGCTTTTGCTCACTTGGAAATGCTAAGTACCTTTTTTCCGTGCTCTTCTCTTCCACCTTCTTTTGCAAACAAATGAAATATTATACCCATTTAATTAAAATATCCCTCACAACTCTTAGAATGTGGGGGTAATTCTAAAGAATCGGAGGGAGTATTATTTATCCATTTGTGGGAAGAGAAGATCGAAGAAGACCCGAAAGAGACTGTCCATACTTGGCTCACCTTTCATTATAATTTACATATACTTCTGTTAAAATAATCATTGTCATCACATTAAATTAGTCAAGCAAAACTTTTCATTAAAATAAATCTAAGTATATTTTAGTTCAAAAATTTTAACATTCAGATTATTTTTATCATTTTGTTTTAGTCTTGTTCACTTTTAATACAAAATTTTAATAAATTTATCTGTTTTCGGGTCATGTCACCAGTCACGCGGATCTTGCCCTTAAATGTGCAGGTTATAATTAGGTCGGGTCGTGTTCAGGTTGAAAAGAATGTGTTATTTCGGGGTTCTTTTTGGGCGGATTTCAATCGGTTTTTCGGATGGATTTTCTTTTGAGAGCTATAGATGTAACTTCGTGCAAGTGTACATTGTTTGTCTTGATTCGTCACAAAAAAAATATCGTGCTCTAATTGTATTCTACTCGTGGTATATATTGTTGTAAATTTTAATTATTGCGTCGTTCTCATAACTTATACTTCAGATATTATAAATCTTTTGTGGGCTCGTAAGTGTTTCACTTCAACCACCCACTTCATTAGACCTTGTCATTCATAAGCAAACATCATCCCACTTGGAAGCCATAATGCATTTTGGGGGTATTGTATTCTGGACGCAAATCCATACCCCACCACAGTTGTTCCAACACCGGGACTTAGTTCCGCTTTCTTTACCGCTAAAAAGCCGAGGATCTGCCATGAAACGTAGCATATACTGTCGTTAAGTAATCCGAAGAAGGATAAAGGAGCCTAACTGAAGCTAAATTTATACTTCGTATACAGGTAGGTAACACCAAAGTAATTTGACATGTAAAATCATATCAGCTGAAAGGAGGCCTGCAACCTAAACAAGTCCCTGAAAAAATATGATAGTAAAGAGATTTAGTGCGCACCGAAATAACTTACCCCAAATCCAAACTCCGCCATTGTTTGTGATGACTCTCAAGTGTCCTTAGTGTTTTCGGAAAGTCTTTCTCCATTTTACCTGAATGAGTCCCAACACCAAGAAACCTTATCAACAAACCACGAGTCCAACACCATTTTGATGAACAGGTTAGGATCTTACGGGAGTACAAGGAATCCGTAATGCTATTTCCAGCAACGCCCTGGCAAAAATGCAGCACTTGTTTCTACATTGTTAGTCGATAGGACTATAAGAGTGTGACGATTACTCCTCGGGTCATTTTTGTAGCTATCGGGCACATGGCACTTTTGATTTGACAGTTTTGAAATTGGTAGTAAGTAGTAACAGACCTCGTTCAACTCTTAAATATCAAGGTTTGTGTTAAATATTACTTCCGTAGTAATTCCTGGTCGTGTTTTACATCGGTCCAATTCAAGTTTGAGTTACTCAGGTGACACTTTTTTGGCTTCGTGTCTGATTAAGGATTGATCAGTCTGAGTCGGGTTTGTCTTGACTGGGTCCATGGTCCATGGCAACACAGGAACTGTCATCAAGTAGCATCTTTTGATGAGTATAATAAGACTCATACTAACACCTTACTTGAAAAAGCAGGAAGATCATGACACAAATATCTAACACATAACATAATCATATATACATACAACGACAAAACTTCCAGCAAATCTCCATCAAGAAAGAATTGATAGCAGTAAATAGTATGTAGCATTAAGAGTGCCACATGCTGTATTTTAGAGTCATATACAATTTGTGTCCTGGTGCAACTTTAAGTAAAAGTGAAGGTTTATTTAAGCACATCTGGGGCCAGAACTCCAGAACCACATATTTAAACTAGAGTGGGCCGAGTTGATCGAGGAGTTAAAAATTGAATAAACTTGAAAATGAGACCCGGAAGATGTGGATTTAGAACCTTGTAGTAATTGTATTTGTTCGGTTGGATCATGTAATTTTATCACGTAACGGGGAATGAAGTTAGAAACTCCCGAGTTTGAGATTTCAAAAGGTTGGGTGAATTCAGAATCTGGATATCTAATTTCATTCCAAAATAGTCCAACTAAACATCAGAATAGATCAAGAAAGATTAGGGAAAGAAGGTTTTTCTTTGACAAGTAAACTTAGTTTACCTCTTCTTTGTGGCAGTTTGCTTGACTTCATAAACATATAACTCAATAAATTTTATGAATTACAAAAAAGAAAGTTATTTAGTGACCATCTGTTTGGTAAACTGGGGGAAATGACAATTCGCGTAAATTAATTTATACGGAGTACAATAAGAACCAAACATATTTGAGAAATCTTTATAATTTAGATGAAAGCACCTACATCAACCAGACTACTTAACAAAGCTATCACTGCTAAAAATATCCTACAAATAATTTTATTGAGATAGGCTACCACGTGCCAAAATACTCTAGCCAGACATTCCTATAGATTAGAGTTCACAGGAAAGAAGGGAAAGAACAAGTGGTTTATAAGACCACCCAAAAAAAACCAACATACAAAAATCCATAGGCAGTCTTGTTCTGTGGAAAAAGACAGTAATGACTAATGGTAGCTCTACTAGCATATCATCTTTTCAACAACGCAAATTCTCATTTATGACGGGTATTATCCGTCTTAAGCTTAAGACGAGTAAAATATATATACCAAATCACCCCACTTGTTGCCTAAAAAATACCAAAATTTTTGTCTTTAGTACCGTCATGTACTACTCATGTGGTAGCAGTTGACTCGTCTTAAGCTTAAGAAAGATAGTACCGGCCTTAATCAAGACTTACTGATTCAACAATTATCCCCACTTTTATTACTATTATATGGCCTAATACCTACTTCCATTATATAAAATAAAATAAACCGAAATAATTTTGGCATTAACGATAAAACCTCAAATATCCAACTGCAACTTACCTCATAAATTTTTCCATAGATTTTGGCCTCCATTTAAGTGATTTTCAGTTTCCATCTCATGAGGATAGGATATGAGTGACAGAGGTTGATGAGAACCATAGAAATGAGCCTGTCAAAATTGAGGCGAAGAAATGAGAAAGATTATCATACGATAAGTTACAGTGAAGACAGGTAGGATTCAAAGTCTCAACAAGAAAACTCACCTGAAACAGTAGCTCAACACGTATTACTATATCTAGGACATTCATACCAAAAACCTGCTCGAAAGTAATCTTCACTAGTACTACATCAACAAATCTACTCGATTATGGTTTCTACGCAATGAGCTGATAAGAAGGAGCCATATCTCTTAAACTCATCAACCAGAACGAACGTTAATAGTTCCTTACACGGTAATAACAGGGTAAAAAACAATTTGAAGAATCTAGTCGATTTGAGGGATGTGAATTTCACTTTGCGGTACTTCCCATACTAAGTAAGTCTGAGTAACAACTGAGTTCAGCTAAATTCTGAAGATAAAAAGTAATAGTACAGTCTTACAGTAAGTTGCATGATTCTGACAGTTTGTCAGCTAGTCAACAGGTGTTCTTTAACAATTGCAAAAGAAGTAAAAGTAGAAATACCAAAGGGGGAATTTTAAGCCTTCAAAAGGCAGCAGTATGACTTACATGAGATTGTCCCCTATATTAGCAAAGCATCACTAAATGGGACCACACATGAAGCATCTGGTGACTGATATAATGTCTTAATCTCCCACCTTACCTTCTCATTTAGGTGCCACCCTTTAAAATTCTCGTAACATTTTACGTAAGAAATTTTCTGGGGTAATTCGCTTAATCACATTCTCCTATTACAATATCAATAAGAAGAAATACAACGAAATATGATACGAGCACGTCAGAATGAGGGAGTGGATGACATGTCTTCTAACAATGATGAAGCTATGCAAACAACACCCGTAAACTTTGTACATAACAATCAAGGGTGGTTAAATTTGGGTTTACGTACAGATACATGCTTCGTACCTGAGGAACAAGGTTCACCTGACACTCCTTCGAAAGCAATTCCTCGCAAAATTTTCTCTTGCAACTATTGCATGAGGAAATTCTTCAGTTCCCAGGCTTTAGGCGGCCACCAGAACGCACACAAGCGAGAAAGAGGGGCAGCCAGAAGATTCCATCCTCAAAGAATGATGTCGCTGATGGAATTACCAATCAACATGTCGATGATGGAATTACCAATTAACTTACAGATGCACCAATCACTTAGCGTACATCAACACTCATTGATACACAAATCGCAGAGAGAAGCATATGCATTTGCTGCAAAATTCAAAGATCCGGATACACAGTCAGACAAGTATATACAGTCAGACAATTCTCCTGGGAGTCACTTGATAGTTGATGTCTCAACAAATCTGATGTGGCCAGGAAGTTATCGATTGGATTCACAAGAAGCTCAACTACTACCACCTTCCCCACCACCAATGGCACCGCCGGAATCTAACCTTGACTTGAATCTTCGACTTTGAAAAACACGCAACGCGTGCCTTCGATTTAATGGAGGAAATTTGGGGGTAAAAGGCGGGGACTCGTGGGAGGGAAAGGGATGAGCCGGATTTTCATTGTTTGGTTAGAAAAATGGATTGGTGGAATATGTGGGTCAGGGCCTCAGGGGGCATGGATCCATTTCTCCTTCTACAACCCACACAGTAAGATGTAGAAGGAAAATACCATAACCCCACCCCTTATACTTATATGCATAAACAAAGCCTTAATGTTTCACAATTCTGATATGTCCCAAGTTTTAGTGAACTTCGACATCTGTACACTTCAAATCTTTCGGAATCATGATTGCCAAGAGCAAATCTCAGTTTCAATAACTCAGCACAAATCAGCCCTGAGAGATTCAGAAATTCTTCATATAAGAGCTGTATCTATGTAGCTTCCTTGTATTTAAGGTTTGTACTAAATAGTTGGAACATCACATGTACTGTAGTTTGAACTCTCTCGGGATCATGCAAAGTACATTAATGAACACGAAGTTCCAGCGTCTTTTAATTCTGTACACCCTTTTACCCAGCCAAGCAATGTCAATAGGTTATTTGGACTGAAGGAAAATAGAAAATAAAATTCCTACTGAACAGTTACAGTCAATTTCAATAACCCTGATGATCAGATATTCAGACCCTAATGTTAGGGGAACTGCCTCAGCTGTCGATAAAGGAAAAGAGCTATCATGATTGTCCTATAGAATTGTGAACTGAAATTAAAGACTTTTCTTTTAGTGATCTTGATTTCTTTCCCAGTACTTTCAGTTGTCATAGAAGTCCACATCAATGAAAAGACACATATCAAAGATTTTGAACGCTAATCAAAAGTAGGTCATCATCTTGCAGGACAATGAGTAAGATTGTAAGATGCCTCAACTCCATAACCAATACAACCCAATCGATCACCAACTATATGCACGCCACCAAAACACCACACAACTCCATACTCAAAAATGACATCACAGTCGGTCAATTAACTACTCCTTTCTTTCGGTAAACCATCTCCATATTGTCATGTGTCTACACCTAAAAAATACAACATGACTTATTAATCCTACTGTAAGTGATCAGTCAGTTACAGGAACACAACGCACTAACGATCTAAAGCCTCTAAAATAAATCCCGTAAGAAAAATAAATAGTTGTTGACCTACATGGGATCAGAAGAGAAGTCTTCCACAGTAATTAATGTTTAAGAAAATCGCCTATGTGCCTTCACTTATGAAACTCAGGCTTTAAACCACGTGATTCCTCGTAACACAACTTATTTGTATCGTATATAATTAGGAGGTCATTTACTTAGTTCACAGGTCAAGATAGTTTCTCAATGGATTGCTATTTGTATTTTTACAGATTAGAGTAGAAGCAGTTTTATTTTCTAATCTCGATCCGTTTCAAGTAAAGGTAAATGTTGGCATTCAGTATGATTGTGCATTTGTGCCTATTCTTCCTTGCAAGGCTGTAACGACAGTTCATTATCACTACACATAATTGAAGTGTTGAATTGGGTTCTTGTATCCATTGATGAGCTTAATATTATATAATTGGAGTTAGCTGCATGCATGGGGGGATGATATTATATAATCGGAGTTAGCTGCATGCAGAGTTCCTCCCCTCCTAATAAAGTCTATGTACTTTCTTGGCTCCAGTTTGAGAGAGTAAAGAGATCAAGAGATGTATGTTACCGCCTTCAGGTTGTCACCCAAGTTTAGCTTGTGTCTAGACTCTCTATTATGCATGATGACAGGAAGCATTTAGAACTGTAAATTTTGGAAATTTGAATCACCAAGAAGACCATGGCTAAGTAGAAGTAAGAAATATTATTGATCATTTTATTACAGCATCTCTTATTGTGTGTGTGCGTATAAATATAGAAGTATTAGATGCAAGGGTTTGTTACAATGGGAGTTTATTACAGGATTCTGTCAGGAGGTTGTCCAGCATGGCAATTGTAACAGAATTCAGCTAGGAAAGTCCAACTAAATAGCAGCGTAATCCGAACACCCCCTTCAGGTTGGACTTGGTGAAAATGTCACTAGTCCAAGCTTAGAAGTGGTGGTGTTGTTCTCCCAAGGCCTTTCTCATGTCATCAGCCACTTGAATGGAGCTACTGATATGTTTATCCTTTCTCTAATCCAAGCTTTGTTTGTTCCTCTTTATTTGGTCCAGTCGATAGCTCTATGCTTTCGAAAGGACTTCAACTGTGAGGGGAAGTGTTAACAGCTCTTACTTCGTGGGTTTTCATACGCAAGTGTCCGACATTGACAAAATGAGGAGTGAGTTCGCTACTTTATAAATCACCGGTTAATCCCCCTATAACCAATTCATTTGGGGATGCAACCTTCTTGCGTCTCTCTCTTCTTTACGGGTGTGGTCTAGACCCTTTTTATAGAATTAACAAAGCCTTCAGTTATTGATGCTCAGGTCATTATAGAACATTTGCTTAGATACAACCGCAGAGTGAACTTGAACTAGCAAGGAATAGAGGTGGCAGAGATACTTACATTGGTACCAAAGCACTGAATGCCCCCTCTCGATCTCCAGCTTTCACAAAGAACAACACGGTTATTAGTGCTCCTCAAAAACACAATGCATACGAGTGCCCCTTAGTTTCATAAGCACACCATCAACTCTGAGTTACAAGCAAAATGTACAGATATCAGTCATATCTTTAATAGCCCACTAAACCAAAATTAAAAAAAAAAAAAATTAGTTCACTAATGCACTAATTCTTTTCAACACCTTCAAGAAAACAATTCTACAAAGCTTAGTAAGACAAACAACATTACAAGTAGAGCTGGCAAAAGGTGACCCGACACGAAGAACCGACCTGACTTATCCGAAAACCGACCTGATAGAACCCGTAAATTTGCTGAACTGAAACCGACCTGAACCGACCCGAAGGTTAACCGATAAACCGATAGAACCTGCAATGATATGACCCGAACCGACTTGTGACTCGACCCGACCCGACTCGAAACCCGATTCACCCACAAACCCGACCTGACCCAAACCGAACTGAATCAACATGTAACCCGTTTTAACCCGATTAAACTCGACCCGACTCATAGCCAAATAATTTTTTTTAAGAATCTAAATTCCTTTATAGTTTGTTTTTTGTTAATAAATTTGATATAAAAAATTATCGCTCATTTTATTTTTCAAAACAAAATGTAATCTTAAAATAAATAGTCAGTTGTAAATTTAGTACGCTATATTCCAAGTTAATTTTATTAATAATTATTTTGCAAGTGATATATGTAGAAAATTTTAAATTAACGCTTTGTGAGAAAAAGAGTGTTTAGTTTTGGCTCCATTGAAAACAATAAAGGGAAGAAAGAGTTATGACTATACAATCCGACCTCGGTTATTAATTATGATCATAAAATCCAAACCTCAAATACATCATTCTAATAGAGCCTATTCAAAATTAAATACGTAGGATCATCGTCAAGGTAATTCATTTAGTTCCTTGTCATACTTCATATGTCAAATGTTCAAAATTATGAACTACATAAACAACTGATTAATTTAGACCAAAAACATTATTTTTTGTCCATAATATAAGGCGAATCCGACACTGGATAGACACTCATGTCATATACTTATAACCGAGGTCGAGCAACATAAGTGTTCAATGAAATTATACAATCATCAACTTTTATAGTGTTATACTCTTATATTTTACAAATATCTTTTGTATCGAGTTCCTCTAATCCAATATTATAATTCATAAGTTCAAAAGTGATCTTTTAACAGAACGACCCAATCATTGACCCGATCAATTTTCAAATTTAAGACGACAATATAAAATACTCGACCCATCAGTAACCCGAAACCAAACCGGTCTCGACCTGATCAAGCATATTGACCTGATATATCCCGACTCATTGGTCAACCGATCCGAAACTGAACCGACCTGTTGTAGTTATTGACCCGATTAACCTGACCCGTAAGCGACCCAACCCGAACCCGACTCGACCTGAATAAGCAACTTGACCCGATCAAACCCGAGCCCGACATGACCCGAACTGCCTGAACCCGACCCGTAACCGACCTGATTGACCCGATTGCCACCTCTAATTACAAGCATGAGAATGGACACTCCGGCCTTTTGAGCTTATTGTATTGTTGGGAGTCAAGTGCTCCTTTCTGAATCAAACTTAACTTTGCTTCTCTTTATAGATAAGATTACTCTTGGTTACTTGCTAGCTTACGCTTGCTATTATTTTGTATATAGGCGTCACCCCTTACTATAAATCATGATTACAGAATTTCAATAAGCAATGTACAGCAGCCTTTTCAACGCGTATTTTTCATTGCACAAATTATAGAAGAAGACCGCCTCGCAGTTCTTATAATAAAAGGACTGTAGCCCAAGACCCTCTAACACAAAAATTATTGTTTTCATCAGCACTCGTCCATACTTTTCATCCTTTCTTTCCTTGTTTTAACCTTTATTACTCCGTAACAATTAACGGGGTACAAGCGAGCCGTAAATCACTAAATTGAATCCTAACACTCACAAATTTAGTTCAGTATGCGCAAATAACCCTAACTGAACGTGATATCACATTTGGAATGGTATTGGATAATCACACATTATCAATCAACAAGACAACAAATAACTTTTATGTTCATGAGATAAATTACACCATCAGAGTTTAAACTAACATATATAAGAACCTAATTTAAGCATTCAATTCAAACGAAATGAGGAGAAGAGGGGATTAATACCGTTAAAGTTCCGCGGAAGTCAAGGCATTTGCTAAACGTTTCATTTAATGAAAGGTTCTTTAAAAACTCTATGATCACTAAGACACTACTTAGAAGAAAGGAGAAGTTGACACTTAGAACTAGAAAGTTAGAAGTATTCAACAACGATTCAGCAAGTAAATGTCACAGTGGAATCAACAGTGAATTCAGAGTGCAGCGGAAATATTAAAAACGAAATAAACAAAACTCAAGGATGTTTTTTAAATTGGTTCGGTCACTACTCCGCGACCTACATCCAACGCTATCTTATTAAACATCTTTGAAATAAACTCATACAAACAAAGACCCCGAATAATAAAACAACTCCCCAACCTACTCCGGTTGTTATTTGCTCAATGCTACTCCGCACCAAGACTTATGCTCAAAGTCACTCCGCTAAGAGATTTCCTCAACTCTTTCGAGTTGCTAGTTGCTCAAGATAACTCTATCTTAAGACTTGTTCTACTCGTTTGTTACAAGACTTGGGTTTCTTGAAATGTTCACAAAATGAACGGTGGAGAAAACGATTAAGTACTAACACGAGATCATCGAACACAATACATGATTTGTTGCAACGAACTAGCTCTTTGTAAAAGACTTAAGAAAAATATTTTGCAAAACAATTAAATATGAAATGTTAAATGATTTTGCAAAGATAATTTACTCAATAAAACTCAAAGTCTTTTAAGCTTGAAAATATTTTGTTGTTGCACACTTGTTCAAATGAAATAAGTGTGGTATTTATAATGTAAGGTAGAGTATACTACACACTAAAAATAACACACTCCAATTAAGCACAAGTGTTAGAAAATATTAAACAATTGAAGCTTGAACAACAAGAAGGTCAATTAAGCCACAAGAAACCACGACCCCTTATGCAAGCCAAATGAATTACTTGCACAAGTAATCAAGCTTACTAGTCACCTTAATTTGGCAGCCACACTTAGACAAAATAAGGGTTAGGTTTTTCATCAAGAAAGAGCATAAATGGTAGGTTTTTAGCAATGTAAAATGTTAATCAAAAGTTTGGAAAGCTATCTTCAAGAGTTAAACATTTTCGAAATATTTAAGAGCGAGAAACCACATCAGTGACATGTCACTGTCAGTTTTGAAGTACTTAGCATGAATCGAGTTTAATGATCTCTCATACAACACTATGACTCTAACAATGACGATCTTCATCTCTTGATCTTCTTGTGCAACCTTGAACAATTATTTGAGCTTCCATAGCTATAAGATTAAAACTTAAGAGGCACACATTATATTAACAATAAGATTAATTTGTCTTAAGGCATCATCAACCAATCTAATCTAGAAATGGTCTCAACACTTTCGCATTTACACACTTTAAATTAGCGAACTTTAGCGAACATCATGTTCGTTTGATGGGGTTATACATGTTAAATGGTAAGGTGAGTCGGGTCATACGGGTCTCGGGTAGGGTAAGGGTAAAAATATTGGTAAAAAAATAGTTTCTAACGCCTTTTTTTTATTAAAAAAATGTAAATCATATTTAAAATTAGTATTTTAATCATATTTTATAAGGTACATTATTATATTTACATGCTTCTTAAAATAATATTTTTTTAATAAATATTTATTATTAAGTAATATAAAATTATATAAAATTGAATTTTTAATTGTGTTTGTAAATTTTAAGTATTAAAAATAATAATTTGTTAACCATTTTGTCAAATATAACTTATAAATATTAATATTTTAATAAAAATTTGAACTTACCTTTAATCCCACTCGGGTCGGGTTTCGACCATAAAATAACGGATCATTTCGGGTTTGGGTCAAACTGGTTGTCAGGTCAAAATTTCGAGATCTTGCCCCTAGAATAATGTGTCGGGCCGAGTTTTCGCAAGAGTCTGAATTTGACAGGTCTAACCGGATTCCTTAATAGACAAAGCCCAAACATTTCAAATAAAATTTCACGCATTTCAAATAGTCAATATAAGTATATCACTACCATATCTAATCCAGTATCCCACCTTTTCCATCACCCAAACCCTACTAATCAAGTGGCTATTATGTCACTAAAAGACGACTATCTTCACTGCCTCCATATCTCCTTGCCTCCATGTCTGTATTTTTTTTATCTTCTCCTCTGTTCTCCCCATCTCTCATTCGTATAAATGTATGCATGCTTCTTTTTTTTTTTATCCCATATTATCTTTTGTTTCTATAATTAATAAAATTGAAAAATAAAAATTATATCATTGTACATTACAATGTTTATGTAGCATTTCACCTTAAGAATTGAGTGGATTCATTTTTAAACACTTCAGATCTTAACTTGGTAAATTTTAATTTTTTTTTTTCGTAATTTTTTTTTTAATACATCGGTATTTTTTTTAAAACCAAATTAAATAAAATAAGTTTAAAAGAATGTATTTTTTTGTGGGGTTTTTATTTTTCTCAGTTTACTAATGATTTTTGTCTCTACTGTTTATTAAATGACTGATTTTTAAATAATCTTATTAAAGGGGTGTATGCTTATAAACTCTTAATTATTGAATTATTCAATTTTTTTGTGTAAAACATGTGTGAAGTGAAATTATCTAATTTAATAATTCATGAACTTGATTGTAAATTTAAATTATTGATTTTTAGGATCTTCTGACATTTCAATATAATTTATTCCTATAATTTATTATTAATTTAAAGTTTTATTTTATAATTTGACAAATTAATGTAATCAATTAGTTTAGGATGAATAAAAAGTTATGTTTATATTATTGTATTCCTGATATAAATTATTTTAAGGTAAAAGACAAAACTGATATGTGGAATAGAACGCAAAAAAAAAACTGACATGATGACGTGGATCAATGTGGTGCCTTTATTTGCTTGTGTTTTAATAGAAGAAGGATTTATTAAATTCGTTGCTCGCGTAGGCTCGGGTTTTTCAAACCAAGAGCACGGAGTAATACGCTATCACCAATGGTGTATCAAATAGTCACTATTAAGAGGCAGAGAAACAAAAAGTTCCAAAAATTGCATCAAGTAAACACGTCATTAAGAGTGGTGTGTCTACACAAAGTAAGAAAAGGCATATTTACGTTATATTCTTGAAACTAGAACAAATAAAACACACCAATACTAATGGCCGTTTTCTCTTAATAAACACACATGTCCGAACGGCGTGTCTTTGCAGCGCGTTTTACTTTTTAAAAACATACCAGGGTGCCTCACTTTCATTTGAACCATCAAAACGCTCCTCTCACCTCCCTTTCACTCTTAATTCGATTCCCTAAACTTTCCCTTATCTCACCTCACCTCACCTCTCTCATCTCACCTCACAGCTTATCTCGGTGTGTATTCGGCGAAGTGTTGTCATCCTTTGTTCCTAAACACAATTTCTAACTAGCAAGGTAATTTAATTTCTTTTTATTTGTTTAGTAACATGTTCTTATACTTAGGCCTTTTTGTTTTCATTGAGGTTAATTATATTGTTTTTGTGCTTAGATCTAGGTCTCATGTATTAATGTATGCATTCACATAAAAAAAAACTCCAAATTTTGAAACCCGAGATTAGTGAGTTTGTTCTAATGACTTCTAAATTATATATGTGTAGTTATGTGTTTTGTGTATAATTAATTTATAAATTGTTAGTTTATACTAAATGTGTTAAATTTTTATTGTATATAGAATGGAAATTTGTGATTATCCTCTTATGTGTTGGGATAGAGAAGTGGTAGAGCAAAATGGATATGTTTCTTATAGAGAAGGGAATCAATATTTTATTTTAACTAGTACAAAGATGACGTATTCGGAATTAGTTGAAAAATATATAAGGGAATTGGTAGTATTCAAAGTTTGAGTACTCAATTGAGTGTGAAAAATATAACTTCCAAGTTCCGGGTGTTTCAATGTTGTACCCCTTAATAACGAGATAGTGGATTAATCAAATTGGAGGCTAAGTTGAGGAAGGAGCTAGATGAGGTGATGGAGCAGGAGGAAATTCTTTGGTATCAAAAGTCGAGAGTAGATTTTATTAAAGATGGGGATCGCAATACTTCCTTCTTTCACATTAGCACGTTAGTTCGTAGATGGCAGAATAAAATTTCCTCGCTTAAGAATATTGATGGCTCTTGGATTGAGGATGGGGAATTATTAAAGCACCATATCGTTGAATTCTATATGGACCTTTACAAAGAGGATGACGAAGACGGCGGAAATAACTCAGCAATTCCTTATGACTTGTTCCAGGAATTTAGCACTAAAGAATGGAATTGGTTAACCCGACCATACAAACAAGCAGAAATCGAGAATGTCGTACTCAACATGCCTACACTTAAAGCTCCTGGTCCAGACGGCTTTCAGGCTCTCTTTTATCATAAGCAATGGGGTGTAGTGGAGAAATCGTTTTGTGACATGGCCATCAACGTACTTGAATGCAAGGGTATGCCACCAGGTTTGAACGATACTCATATTGTTTTAATTCCCAAGGTCCTTGCCCCTGAAGGCCTGAAACTATTTCCCAATTTCGGCCTATTAGTCTTTGTAACGTGGCCTATAAGGTTATTAGCAAAGTTTTGGCAAATCGTATTAAAAAGGTACTTCCTCGGCTTATTTCGGAAACGCAGAGTGGTTTCGTCCCCGGAAGACAAATTACCGATAATGTCGTAGTTTTCCAGGAAGTTATTCACTCCATGCATCTTAAGAAGGGAAGAACTTCTTATATGGCAATAAAAATCGATTTGGAGAAGGCCTATGACCGTCTTAGATGGAGTTTTATACATTCCACCCTCCAAGATATGTGTTTCCCAGCCCTTATAATTGATGCGGTAATGGAGTGCGTCACCACCACAAGGATGCAGATTCTTTGGAACGGTGAGCATACGGCCCAATTTATTCCGTCCCGTGGAGTTCGGCAGGGAGATCCTCTATCTTCTTACTTATTCGTAATGTGTCTTGAAAAATTGCACCAATGTATTGAAAATGAAATACGATTGGGGAAATGGCGTCCTTTCAAAGTTTGCAAAGACGGTTCGAGCTTATCTAATTTATTTTTCGCGGACGATATGGTTCTCTTTGGGGAAGCAAGTATCGAGCAAGCTAATTCTATCATGTTGGTGCTAAATAATTTCTGTAAAGCTTCAGGAGAGAAGGTGAGCATATCTAAGTCCCGAATTTATTACTCAAGCAATACATTGTTATCTACTAAGGATAGCATAAATTCAGTGCTGGGCTTTAGTGAGACGGAGGATCTCGGTATGTATCTTGGAATGCCTACCATTAATGGGCGTGTCACTAAGAATACCTTTGCATATCTGGAAGAAAAGGTTAATAGAAGGTTGACGGGATGGTCAACCAAGCAATTGTCTCTAGCGGGTAGAGCCACCTTAGCTCAATCTGTTCTATCCTCAGTTTCCAATTATAGTATGCAGTCGGCAAAGCTTCCCCGATCGACATGCGATGCATTGGATAGGAAAACGAGACGGTTTCTGTGGGGAGGAGACGAAGTTAAGAAATCGGTTCATCTTATTTCTTGGGAAGTTATCCAAAGTAAGAAAAGCCAGGGAGGGTTGGGAATTGTTTCAGCCAGGGACTCCAACGCTGCCTTCCTCACAAAATTAGGATGGCGTCTTCTGGCGGAACCGCATAGCCTTTGGTCTCGCGTTCTAAGGTTTAAATACTGTAAGGGGCGCTGCGATTTGGACATGTTCCAGCCAAAGCAGAGTATGTCGAATATATGGGGGGGAATATCGTCCCAAGCTAAGACCATAATTAATGGGTCCTCCATTGTAGTCGGAAATGGTAGGACTACCCTGTTTTGGGATCATCCTTGGGTGGACGGATACTGCCTCTCGGACAACGCTATTTTACCAATCCCACAAATTATTTTAGGAGCTACTGTGAGCGAGATGTGGAGCGAAGTCTCAGGCTGGAAGTGGGACTTAATTTCTAATTTTCTACCTCAGGCCGATCTTCAACGAATAGCTTCTAGTACCTTATTCCCGGACCCGGATTTAGAGGACTCTCTCTATTGGAAAGGTACTTCATCGGGTAAGTTCTCTATCAAATCTGCGTTGGGTTTTCTTCGAAGTCCGAGTGCTAACTTAGACCCGGAACTCCCTATTTGGCGTGTAATTTGGCGCTTCCCGGTCCAGCAACGGATCAGAATGTTTATTTGGTTAGCGGCTCATGGTAGACTTATGATTAATGTTAATCGGGTTAGACGTAATATGAGTGATGATCCACTTTGTCCGAGATGTGGGGAAGAGGAAGAAACAACTGAACATTTATTGCGGACTTGTCCATGCTCACGGCATATTTGGAATGGTTTAGCGGACTACATCCCCCCAGGAGCGTTCCAATCGTCACCAATGTCTACATGGTTAGCAAATAACGCGAGTAATAATTTTACCCATGTTTCGGACTCTTGGCCCACCCTGTTTGCTATAACCTGTTGGTGGATATGGAAATGGCGTAATGACGTTGTCTTCAGACGTCAGAATGAAATCCCGATTGGCACCCGTCACTTCATCTTAAACCAACTTGAAGTAACCAGAAGAGCCCTGGATAAATTTGCTCTGTTCTCACCCATTCCAGCTACGGCCTCCCGTGAGGTTTATATTCGATGGTCACCTCCCCCACATGGCTGGATCCTCCTTAATACGGACGGTGCGGCTAAGGGAAATCCAGGTCCAGCAGGCTGCGGGGGCATTTTCAGAGATGAAACGGGAAATTTCCTGTCAGCGTATTTCTTCGGTGGAGGGATCTGCTCTTCTATGAAAGCCGAGATGAAAGCTCTCCTTACTGGGCTAGAGTTGGCTAAAGAGCAGGGATTCAATAAACTGATTGTAAACATGGATAATCAAGCGTGTGTTCGCTTAGTAACGGAGGATCAGCTTACAAGCAACAACCTGAAATTCGTGGTGCATAAGTGCAAGGCTGTTATAAATGACTCACAGTGGGTGGTAAAGATAAGCCATGTCTACAGGGAAGCCAACAGAGCTAGCGATTGGTTAGCTAACCAAGGAGTGTTCTCAAGCACGGTCCCAACCATTCTGAATAGCCCACCGGCGGAGCTTCGATCTATAATCCGAGAGGATATTTATGGGGTGGCATTGCCCCGGATTATTTCAGTTTAATTTCGGGATTTCCCACCTATTGTACCAAAAAAAAAAAAAAAAAAAAAAAAGGTATTATGGGTAAGTGTTCGTCTTTCAAATACTCCTTCAATAATGGACATATTTGTTTAAGTTTCCATTGGCCAGGTTGTTACTCATGCACCAAGTATTATTATTAGGTTAGATGATGTTGGTCAATTTGTATCTCTTGAAACTAATGATGTAAATGACGGATAATTTGATGGTAACTTAGAAGGTGCAATTGATGAGGAGTTTAACACACTTGATGAGAATTTGATGGCAAATGAAGAAGATGGTGATGATGATCTTGTCTTTGTTAGTTCCCCAATTTTTTAGTTTAATAAGTTTGATCCATTAGATGAGGATGAACTGAATAGTTGGAAAATTTGGGAGAATATGGTTCAACATGAACAAGGAAAAAAGTTTTTTTTTGGACAATTGTTCTCGAACAAAGTTTCAATGAGAGATGAGGTGACATTATATATTGTTCAAGCAAATCAATTTGTCAAAGTTGCTGAATCAAAGTCTAACACTATAACTTTTAAATGTTGGCGATCTCCTAACACTTGCAATTGGCGGTTAAGGGCGACAAAAAAAATTCACTCTCAAGTATTTACCATTTTCACATACAAAGGTCATCATGACTCAGCTTGTGTTGGTGACATGGTTCCTTGAGACCACCTTAATTTGAAAAGAGGTTTCATAAGTCATGTGATAACCTTGTTGAGGCAGATTGAAGATATAAGGTGAACACTAGTAGAACAATTCCCTATGGAACCGGTTGCACACCACCCTATAGCATCGGTTCAGGGAGGTTCCCATGGCGCATATTCGTTTGGTAGGCGCTATTGGCATCGGTAATAAAACCGATGCTAAAGAGTCCTTTTAGCATCTGTTCCACAAAACAAATGATGCCAAATGTACACCTTTGGCAACACTTTTGTTTGACAAGTGACGCCAAAGGTAAGTAATTTGCATCATTTATTATCCCAGAACCGATGCCAAAGGGTGTTTTTGAATCAGTTTTTATTGCACAACCGATGCCAAATGAACTTCGATTTTAAGAAAATAGCTACTAAAAATCAGATCCACGACAATTATTGCAAATAAGAGCCAGACGAACAAACAATATGAATAATAATAGCTGTCGAAAATTGTATAGCACCTTCATTATAAATTGATTAACCAAAATTGAATGCACTAGCAAAACGATTTCTCAAAATATTAAACTACAATTCCATAATCCGCTTACATCCAAGAATTAAAACTCCACTACAACGCACACATATCATACATAAAATATCCAGCTAACGTATACAACCCAACAAAATATCCAGGCACAAATGTTCAACATAAAATAAAAACCAACTACATCGCCTCTATACATTTCTGAGACCAAAACTCACGAACTTGGTCCATATCTTCAATCGTCATCCTTGACTTCGAAACACACTAGCAAATTAAAAAGGTAATAATAGCGGTGGATTAGTGCTACGCCTATAATTATCTTTAAATCACAAAAACTTAATTAGAAGATAGGAAATACCTCTATTAAACTCTCTTCACGAGTAGAGTAGGATATGGTTATGTCGTACATCCATTTCATGACGTAATATCCGCACTCAAAGTCTCCGGATTGTTGAGGACACTAAAATTATATGAAAAAAGCTATTATAAGTTACTAACTCAGATAACTTAAGTAGATACTAAAGAGTTAAAAACTTATAAGAATTAAAAACTTGATAATATTATATACCTCAATCTCTTTCACTTTAAGTTCATTTTTTTTATCTGGATGACGCCTTCCAGCAACAACACTGTACACTTTCCAAGCCCTAAAAATATACACATAAAAAATAATTTACCATTTTTTCATTTGTGACAAAAAGTTATGATAAGACTATCATACTTAATAAACTTCGCTTACAATTGTAAATTTTCTTTGATCTTCAAGTCATAATGTCCATTATTCGAGTCAAAAATATACGCCACATTGTCCCAAGGGCAAATCACAACCAACAACCAATACTTGCTGTACACGTATATCGGCTTAAGTTAAGTATATGAAATAACTAAGTAATAAATTAAAAGAATTTAGAAACTTACCTCGCATAGAATGCACCCATCACATATCTCTTATCTTGTTGGAATTTCAAGACATTTTTAACATAATCTTCCATAACCCTTGCATTGTACAAATAAGAACTAAGTTGCACGGGGCACATGAAGCCAACGCCTTCTTCAGTTACTTGAATTGATCTCCCATAGCCATGTAAGAAACTGTTTTGGGAAAAAGGTATAATAGTTCTAAGGAAAAATATAGAACACATTCATTCAATTAATTAAAGCTTCGTATATTAATAACATAACTGAAAATAAGATAGAATAATATTCATACCTTCCCCAAACTTGAAGTATAGTTACATTTAGAGAGTCATAATTAAACATTTCCTTAATATCCTTGAAATTTAAGTACACCGTAACGTCTTCAGAGTTGTAAACCGACTTACTGATATCTATAGACACAAAAACTATGGAATCCAGGGATAATGAGTCCATTATTCTGTCCAATTGCTGACAATATGGGCCAATACTTTGAGCCTTTTCTCGAACCTTTCTTCCATCAACACTATTTACCTATAAATTACATACTTCATCTTCCAGTGGACAAAATCAAAGAGCTAATAGAAAAAAAAGTGAACATAACAGAACTTACAGCAAAAAAAAAACACACAATCTAGCATGAAATATGAATAGCTTACAGTGAGATGAGAATCCATGTTCTTAAGCTTAAATTTCTTTTTATCCTTATCTTGAACCTTATTACGAGACTCCTTCGTATCCTTTGATCGTTCTTTTCTTTTCAGCTTCTTGTGAGAACGTGGCTTCAAAAGTAAAGAAAGGATAAGAGAAATACAATTAAGCAACTCATTATGGGTAAAGTGTTTTTTTAGTAAAGTGTTTATGCCAACCTACCCAGGCGAAACAATGCATAGATAGGAAAAATAAGAACTGCATAGGTAATTAAAATATCAACTCCAGCATGAGTGAACCCAGATAACACCATCCTTTTCTTGTTCAAAACTTATTATGGGTAATGTTAAAGTTATGCTTTAAAACTAGTAGGATTCAAAAAATCACCTCATCTTGATCAAGCAAAACCTAAAATAAGGATGAAACAATATAATTGAAAACCTAAAAAGCAATGAAACGATGTAACTAACCTCGTAACAAGGTCTTGATGGCGGCGTACTTGAGTTGATTGTGTGGTGGTATAAGTTCAGCATCGTCGACCTCGTGTCGGTGAGTTCAACAGGTAAAGAGTAAGAGTAAATGGGATTTAGAATTTAACATCAATTGTTACAGTTCAGGGATTGTTGCATCTAGCAAAAAAATAATAAATTCACAGAACTATAAGATAAACTTCAACAATGTAGCAGAAATATACAACTTTATCAATAAAAAATGGCAAAGATCAATTTTTTTTCCAGATTAAGCAAAAAATTATCTGGGCAAATGATGAATACCTGTGAGCAGAAAGTTTGGAGAATTGGAAGTGGGTAGGTTTGAAATTTGATGGGGTGAAAAGGGTAATTGAAAAGATTTGAACTTGTATTAATATGGCAATGTATCAGAAATTTGGGAAGTATCAAGATTTAAGAGCGAAAGAAAAATAAAATTGAATGTCTGACGAAATATGAAGTAACCTAGAAATAAGGTTTTATTGGTTATTGATGTGTTTTTTTTAGTAATTAAATAAATGAAGATTAGTATTAGTTTAGCAAAAAGAGCAAAGTCTCTTATCCTAGAAATAACCGCATCATTTAATTGTTATAGAGCCGATGCTATTGGTATAGCCTTTGACATCGGTTGTACCTGGAAAATGATGCCAAAGCTTCCATATATTGGGCTAGTTTATGAATTGAACTCTTTGGCATCGGTTTCTTTGCAAGAACCGATTCTAATAGACATGTATTTCAGTTCCCGCCTAAATTATAACCCATTGGCATCAGTTCCCTATTGAACCGATGCTTTTGTATAGATGCGGTAGACTATTATTCTACTAGTGGAAGTTTGTTGTTGGACACATTTTAGATAAGTTTGGTTACACAATTTCATACACAAAAACTTGGAATACAAAAGAAAGAGCAATTGGCGAAATAGTTGAAGATTGGGAGAAATCATATGAGATGCTACCTCGATTTATGCAAGATTTAAGAGAATTCAGTTGGTCTTGCTTCAGACGGACCATTTTGGTCTGAAGCAATAAGACGAGATTTTGTAACCACTTTACAGTTAGATGTAACCACTATTGAAAACAAGTTGATATAAGCTGTGGTTACATTTTATCAAAAAGTGGCAACATAATCCCGTCTTATTTTTCAGACGGAATTAGTCCGTCTGAAATAAGAATTTGTGAAGAGAATTAAATCCTGACACAATTGTCCAACTTTCAACCAAACTGACACGTCGTTTTGTACGTCAAACAATATTTATTAAAATTAACCTAGCACGTTGGCAAGTTAAGTATCGATCCTCGGGGATGGTGGGTGTTCTAATATGCAACTCTAGACTAATGGTGCTTAGGGGTTGTCAGAGATTAAGATTGAAATAAAACTAAGCTAAAGCATAAAGTAATGAAGTAAATTCAAACTAAACTAGAACATGGATATAATTAAGAAAATAGCAATCAAACAAAGGGAACTAAGGTCAATGGGTTCATATGGATGACTAAAGGGTCTAATAGTCGAGTCTAAGTCGACTATGTCTTATATATTTAGAAAGTGGGTTCAGGCTCTCGACCTTCATTTGCCCGCAATTGCCCCCCCCCCCCCCCCCCCCTCCCCCACTTGCTTTTTGTCAGGGGGCGCTTGACCCGTCTTAAACTTGTGATGTGTCGCCCTGTCACAAATGAGAATTTGTGTTGCAAGCAGTAGATAAATAATAAAGAGAGGAATTTTAAATCAAGGGGAAGATTTGTCAATAATCTTCTCATATAAACCTAAAGAATTCAAATACTCTCTCCTAGATAGTCACTAATTTCTTTCCCTTTCCCTTAAGGAAATGAATTTGGACCACACAAAACACACTACCTCACATACAAATAAATTTAGACCACACAAAACACACAACCCCACATCCAAAAAGAGAAAGAGGGAAGAAAACCCGACTTACCCAATAAGAAAAGAGGGAAGAAATGACCGACTAGGAGGGAGTACAAAGTTAGATCTAAGACTAATTAAAGAGCATGAAACAGAGTGAATATCAAGTATAATTATTATTACAAGTTTACAACCCAAATGTCAGGTTCCAAATCCTCAAATCCAAAACCAAAAATCCAACTCCAAATACTAGAATACCTATAAAATAATACTCCCTCCTAGTCGGTCATTTCTTCCCTCTTTTCTTATTGGGTAAGTCGGGTTTTCTTCCCTCTTTCTCTTTTTGGATGTGGGGTTGTGTGTTTTGTGTGGTCTAAATTCATTTGTATGTGGGATAGTGTGTTTTGTGTGGTCCAAATTAATTTCCTCAATTTTTGTGTAAAAAGGAAAGAGGAAGAAATGAGTGACTAGGAGGGAGTATAAAAAGGCTAGTTGATCAATTTTTAGAAAAGACACGTGGCACCATTTCCTCTTATTTACAAGCCATTTTGCAGTCATTTGACATAGTCCCTCCTATCAAATCCAATGTATCCACTTTCCATTTTTGTACAATCCAATCCAATGTACCCATTTCTTTTTTGGGTAACATTTAGACCATTTTATCCTTGCAACACCCATTTAATTACATACAATGCCATCAAATAGACTATTTTTCAACATTACAATTCAAGGGAAATTTATGACCTTTTACCATTTGTGAGCCATTTTTCTTAAAATTTGTGCCCGAACCCACGGGTACATTAAATTGAATAGGAAGGAGTACTATTTGGTTGGATTATGAAGACATCTTAATAACTCAACCCTAAAAATGCTTCATTTTTACAACCACTTAAAGGCCACCATTAATAAATTATACATATTCCATATAATCCACCTTCTCCAAAATTATAACGGTACACTCATTTACTTTTACAAACGTTTTTCTCCATCTCAAGCATTTAGTATTAGATTTTAGTCCTTATACAAAATTAAAAGCATGTAGTAAGGGGTTGTTTGGTTACCCATTCTAAAACATATGAATTGTAATTCCCAACCATTCTAAAACATATGAATTGTAATTCATGAGATTTGTAAACTTGTTGTGTTGTTTGTTTGCTCCAAATCCCATGAATTAGAGTTCTATAGGAACTTCAATTCCTCCATCATGGGGGAAGTTGCTTACCTAGGTACCCCTAGGTAAGTGGGAATTCCTATGGAACTCACTTCCCGCATTCCAACCAAACGACATTTTTTCAATTCATGTGAAATGAATAATCATGTGAATTACTACTTCCTTGGAATTAGAGTTCCTCCATTGAGCCAAACGACCCCTAAATTGATTCAATCAGTTATAGATGCAAGCCGATAAATTTCCCAAGTCCATTAATTGAGAAAACGAACAGTCTCCAGCCCTTTAAATTTTCAATATATAAGTTTATAATTGGTCATGAATCCAATATCACAATGTCATTGGGCTAATTATTTACATATGTTGGTTCTCAGAATACCTGTTGGGCCTGGGAGTATTGAACTTGACGATGCCTAATGGCTTCATTAGCTTGGAATTAAAATTTGAAGTTATAAGCTGATAAAGCAAGGGATAGATCCGGGTAATGGTAATACTCCCTCCGTCCCAATCATTTGCGTATATTCTTCAGTTTTCATGTCAAGGTCTTATAGAGTTACCGTCTACATAGTGACACTTCGCCATCTATCTTAGAATATGGTAGGCATTTTAACCTTTTAAACCACTACATAATACTTTCTTCTTCTCAATCATTTATTTACTTTTGATTAAGATAACTCTCATAAATAATATAAAGGTGAAAAAAAATGATCGATACGAGGGATTACCTATACAAACTCTCAAGTCATCAATATCACACAATGCATCATCATCAATCAATCATCATCATATGCCATACAATCAACATAGATGATGTCACAATTCTTAAATCATATCAAAATCACATGTCAACTAGGATTGACTAGAGAAGTCTCCACCTTTTCGTAAATCCAACCAAGACCGTTCATTTACAAAATTGGCACCTATATAAATGTAATAACATATAATATAATTATACTTTATCCTCAATTAATTTCAATTACTAACAATTTCTCCAAAATCCCTAAATTCTAGGTCAAGACATCAAAGACTCAAGAGCAAAAAAGAAATCCCCAATTTCTATGTCTCACTCTAATTCCAAGAATCAATAAGGTAAAAACCCCAAACTTTAGGTTAAACTCTCTTAAGATAGGTAAAGATAAGATTAGAGTAAGACTAACTATGATTAAATGTTAAGATTTTTTAAAAGCACTAAAGATTAGATTAAAATACGCAAAAAGATGGATTAAGGGTGAGAATTCTCAAGTAGATCAACAAATCTTCCCCTTAAATGCAACAAAGATGAAGGCTAGAGTTTTGAGCTGAGTTTGAGAGGCTTGAGTATGATTATAATAGTTTAAGTTTCTATTCATACAAAACCACAAAATCAAAGAATTAGAAAAAAAAAAAAAATCGGAAGAAATAATTTCAAATTAGGAGTAAACTTGGTGTTGATGGAAATAATTTCATTAGATCAATAGTCTTATCTATAGTCATATGGTGTTGCAATGGATATCAGATTATTGGGTACGGTTTGTGAGATCGGAGAAGATTTATCTCTTTCAAATCTTTATCAGATCTATAGATCACCTCGCATTTGGCTGTATGAAGAAACAACGTTATTTCAGAGGGTGGTATACATGAGCGCTTTTATCTAATAACGATCTTTGTTGTCGAAAGAGTTTAACATCTTTGTTTTTGACAAATTTGTATTCAGTTTATTTTTATTTTTGTTGTAATTCTTGTAGGACATATTATTATTATTAATGAAATTGATCTTTTACTCAAAAAAAAAAAGAATAGACTTTCTCACAATTTTTCCCTCTAAAAAGCATCTTTTTAAATAAGGTACCTAACAACAATTAAGTACATTAACTAAATAAGGAAATTTATAATTATATTAATTTATTTATTCCATTTAGTTGTTATATTTTCATTACAATTAACCTTTTCATCAAATTATATTATTTTTATGAAATTCTAACCTATATATTTTTATTAAAATATAAATAAAATTTTATTAATGCTATTATTAGAAAATGGCTTGACTCATACTACGTATAAAACAAAATTATAAACAGTTTTTATTACTTTTGTGACAAAAAATTGAGAGAATTTATATATTGGGATCACTATTTTGTGATATAAAAACAATTTTCTTTAAAAATACATTTCAACACACTACTCAATTTTCTTAATTAATTTTCAGTTTCAACTTTGTATTTCTCAAAGCAAAATGCAACGACGAGAAAAATGAACAACTAATGAGATACCACTATTATCCAAATAATTTATTAAGAAATTAAAAAAAAATTCTATATGTCGTGCATTTATGCACGAGGTCTAAACTAGTGAGTAATAATCAAAAACTTTCTCTTAAAATTGAAGCATACCCACGACACAACCACGGTCGACCGATCAACAAGGTAACTTCCTCAATATTATGATGTGACTACAACATGCCACACTTACCAACGCGGTATGAGTTTATTTGATTAACCAATATCGATGAAACTGAGTCGCTTCGAGTTGTGCCTCGTGCCGGCCAACCTTGCCAGAAGAAGAAAATGGCACGACGCATGCACAAGAAGGTGGGTTTCATGACGTGCCAGTGAAATGGAAATTGCGGCCCAGGCACAACCAACGACCCATCACGGGTCATACTGTCCAAGCAATTCCTCCACTTAGGCTTTATTTTCCAGTATTTTGAGCTTGCATAAGCGTGTCGTGTCTGGGCTAGAAACATTCTTCTTTCTCAAACTTGGGCCCAGACACGACTGATATGCTAGGGTCCATGATATTTCGTGTCGTATTGGACCGTACCATTCCCATAACATACTAAAATGGGACATGGGTCGTGTTAGAACGTTCCAGCCCAACGACCGACGTACCCACTCACCACAACTATCTTTGTGATGAGGTAAGAGCCGAATACAAGCCGCCAAAAGAATTGGTCATTTGAGTGTTAGCAAGTGGAAATCGAAAAAGGTGGACCAAGATCAACTACAGCTAACACACGACAAAAGACAGTATGATAACTGATAAGCAAGAAGAAGAGATAGATAGAGTTTGGTGGGTGGTAGAGAGAACAAGAGAGAGAGAGAGAGAGAGGTGGTCAGCTGTATAAACTTATTAATTTAATTTAATAAATTAATTAATTAATGGCAGCCTTCGCCACCACCACCTCTACTTCCACCTTCTCTCTCCTCCACTCTTCTTCTTCTTCTTCTCAACTTCCTCCTCTTCACTTCTCTCTCCTACGTGTCTCCTCCTCCGCCACCGTGTCTTCTCGACGATGTCGTTTTCAAGTTACCGCTTCTTCTTCTTCCTCTTCCGCTTCCTCGTCGTTCGATGATCATCTCGAATTTCGCGACACTTCTTCTTCTTCTAAGGTCTACTTATTATCTCCTCTTTTTTCTATGCTTCTTTCTTTTAATTCGCTTTTATATTCAGTGATTTATATTAAACTATAAGGATAATTAATGGAAAACACCAATAATCTATCTAATCCCGTAGTTCCATCACTCGATGGCGTGTATTAGGTGCTGAATTGTATCGGAGGATAGTTTGGTAATCTGATTATGTTGAATTATGTTTTATACTCGGAACAACACGAATCAGAGATAATTAAAATAGTGAAAACTGCTTCCTGAACCGTATCCATGCCAATTCACGATAAGTGAAACACTTGCGAGGTACAATTTGATGAACTACATAAGATTTCTGAAGAATAAATAGACTTTCCTTGACGATACTGCTTGAGTATATGATCATTGATTAGACCTCAACCAATCGTCTCAAGGTTTTGGTTGAGATGCTAAGAGGTTACGGATTCATATCTCACTACCTTTCCTTTTGAAAGTGGAATATTAGCGCCGGCCGCCGGGTATGAGCATGCCAGTAGTGTATCCACACTTCGAAGGTCTTCTCACAAATACCCTACTATCAAAGTCAAATAGCTAGATGACGAGAATCCGAGATAGCTAGAAAGGAGGGTTTATAGGGCTAATTCCCACCCTCCCGACAATATCCATGAACGACTTGCTTTTGTACTTATACTCCCTCCGTCTCATTCATTTATTTACCTATTATATTCTTTGTGAGAATTTTTTTGATCAAAAGTAAGCAAATGATTGGGACGAATGCATTACATTTTGATGAGCCAATTACTTTATTCCATCATGCTCAAAGCCATAAAATAATGAGTATGTGGTTCCATTGGGTACGGAAATCTGTGTTAGCATAGGCGTGTTGCGGCAAGTCGATAACACTCTCTTGGATTCGTTGGTATTTCAGAAACCTCTGCTATTGGACCTGATTCATGACATAGAGCCACTGGATGTCAGCCTCATCCAGAAAGATGTTCCTCCCACGACCATTGATGCCATGAAGAGGACTATCTCAGGCATGCTGGGGTTGCTTCCTTCGAATCAATTTCAAATTATGGTCGAGGCGTTGTGGGACCCTCTTTCACGATTATTGGTGTCTTCGATGATGACCGGGTATGCTTAAAGTTTTGTGTTCCTTACTGTTACTGTTAATAGTGAATTTGGATTGCTAATTGAAATTTGTTGAAGACCTTCAGTACTTGCTTCATACTTCTGTGTTTCCAAGAAGCTGACTTTACACATTTTTATACTCCCTCCATAGTCCATCTCCCTTATTTGCCCTTCTTTGCCTAGAAGCTAGATTTAAGAAATATGTAATAATGCCGTTATATCATTATCAACGGTTGACTTAGAGTACTACACTACCCTTATTATTCCCTCCCCACAAGAAAATGTTACTTAAGAATGAATCCTATGAGTAGTTCTCTTGTTTGTTTGACAAGATGTATGAAATGGCTGATTATTTAGGAGTGGCCAAAAAGACTATATATATAAATGGGGTGGAGGGAGAAACATAATATTGCGCCACTTTCATTCATGGATATGGGTATAAATGTACAATCCACATCTGAAATCAAGATTTGCATTCTTCTCTGAGCTTCTCAGGAGCCAGACATCTAGTTAACCGTTGCTCATATGAAGATCACCGCCTCATTATTATGTAGTTATTCCATTCATCTGTTGGCACTGTTATGGCTTTCTGAGTCAGCTTGATGCCTGTAAAGCTTACAGGCCCGTATAGGTTATTATTTACATGGGATATTGGAAGCCTAGCAATATATTGGAACATGCACTGTGTATGTTTGTGGATCAGTGTTTTATGTCTTCACGATCGTGTGCATGTAGAACTTCTACCTATTACTATGGTGAGTCACATCTAAGTGATTAAACTGGTTAATAACATGCAGTTCTCATGTGCTATGATTTGCTGGTCTCAGAACTTAATCACATTTTGATATTTTTTATTTACTTAAATTTGCTTGTTGATCTGATATTTGATTGGTATTCTGGACGATTTAATGGTAATTTATTTGAGATGTTGGAGATTGTTGTTGTGACAATATGAGTCAATTGAAAGGTCTGTCAGTAATTCCAACTTATGTATTTTTTTTAATGTGCTGCAGATATACTTTACAAAATGCTGAATATAGGCTTTGCCTCGAAAGAAACCTTGACATTCACGAAGACAATAACGACAGTCACAAGTCCGAATCCTTTAATCTTGGTCTCCAAGATATGTTACTTGACAGTGTTAGAAGAGTCCAATATTCTGGTGAAAGTGAGGTTTCTGCTGGAGCTCAGGAAATTGGTGATAATGTATCAGAAGACTTCAATGTTGAGAATCTTAAGGAATTGAGCCCTGAAGTTCAATCATACATTCTTCAGTTGCGGTCTCGTTTATCGTCTACAAAGAAGGTATAGAATTTCAGCTTCGTTTGTACAAACAGTAGTATCTTGTTTTTAGTGGTTAACTTCCTGTGTTTAGTCGTATCAAAGTTGTATGTAATAGAATATAACTATAATATATGGACCTCAACCATTTATAGTTATATTCTATTAGTATGTGTCTTTGACACTATGAACAAAGAGTTTTGAACTGAGGATCTCTCTTATTCATGTTTTGGACCTTTGGGAAAGCTAGTTACTTGTGAATTCGTGATATTCGGTAGTTTCCTACTCACACTTGCATTTCTAATTTTTTTTTTGTTTTTTGTTTTATAAGGAGCTAAGAGAAATTAAGAGGAAGAATGCCGCTCTTCAGATGCAACAATTCGTTGGAGAGGAAAAGAATGAGTTGTTAGATTACCTGCGTTCGCTTCAACCAGAAAAGGTTAGAAGAGATTCCTTATGTTGGATTTTATCAATTTTTTGTTTGTTTGCTCTTATCACTCTTTATTGTTGGCACATTAGTTGCTAGCATAATTTGCACTCTCCTTGGTTTTGATGTAATTGACTAAATTTTTGTTTAAGTGGTTAAAACTTTGGTAATGTGGTATGGTAGTTATAGGGTTAGAGCATGTACATACGCTACATAACTCCACAGTAACTATCGAAGAGGAGAGATAAAATGGAGTCCCACTCTTGGGTTATAATGAATTAACTTTTGATAACTCGCCATCTTACTCTCCAAATGAATTGACGGAGAATTACTTCATAAGGATAGTTGAGATAGTGTTCACTTTAACTTCAAAAATAAATAAATTAAGTAGTCCCTCTATTTCTTCATCTTCTTCACCATTTGAAAATGGCACAACTCACAAGGAAAAGTAATACTTCGTAGAAGAATCCTAAAAGCAACCAGTGAGATTAGATTAAAATAAACAAAGCTTACTAAATCCCCCAACCCCCATCTGAGCACTATCAATGACAACCATGGACCACCACCTGGCCACCACCGTGAATACCATTGCCGGCGTTTCTCAGCTTAAACGGCACCCTTGAGCTCGAAATTTAGCCGTCAGGCTGCCTGGTATGGGTCAACCTTTTATAATTCTGGAATTTGTATTCTAAATTAATTAGGAAGTGATAGGACACCACTGGATACTGCAAGATATCACCATAATAACATTTTTTTTATCAGACGATTCTTCAAAACTCCTTTTATTTTATTAACATAAAAGTTATTTATGGTGGTACAAATTTAAACAGGATGGTATAACCCATTTTTCTACCTTATTATTTTACAAATAGTGATGACGGTTAGGTTCAATATGAACTCTGATCACTGATGAATGTGAGACTATTTTGAATAGGTTGCAGAGTTATCAGAACCAACTTCCCCTGAAGTTAAAGAAACTATACATTCTGTAGTTCATGGTCTTCTTGCAACATTATCTCCCAAGATGCATTCTAAGGCACCCCCTCTATCAGAGAAGAATGCCACTGGGTCTCTGAATTCAGGAGGCGAGGACTCTGCAGAACTTACTGAAAACACTTCGCTTAATTTCCAGCCTGTTATTTCGTTGACAAGAGATTATCTTGCGAGATTACTGTTCTGGTGAGATTCTTCAACTTATGTTACGCTGACGCTTCATATTATTATTCCAGGTGCCCATGCCTAACAATTGAAACTCGACCCTTGGATATGAGTAAATCAAATATCCAAGTCACGCATTATGAACTTAGTATGGTATTGATCATTGGTTTGTCTGTTCAGTGTCAAGATATACAATTCCATAAGTCTGATCTTTGAACTCGAACATATTAGTGACCCCTGAAGCACAAATCTACCAATTGCATCTTTAACTTGTGTACTAATACAAATTTACTAGTAGTATCATAACGTCATATTCTGAGTTCTCACCATAATATTTCTTATGAAGGTCCATGCTGTTGGGTCATTACATCAGAGGTCTTGAATATCGAACACAACTGACAGGACTACTCTCTCTTTCACTCTCCCCTACCGGTGAAGTCGATGTTCACGACAGTGATCAAGTTGCATAAAGGCCTTTTCCATTGCTATTGGTAGTAGGCAAATTGCAAGACTTGCGCATTGATACATCGAAGGATGGTGAATCTGTAGGTCAAAATGATCCTTACCTTCTGTGCGGAGGCTGTATTGTGTATTTTTGTAGAGTAGTAGTTGGTTGTAGTTCTTATTTCTGTAGGCAAGTTCTTTTACTGCTTAAGTTTTTTTATTTTTCTTTTTTTTTTTGTTGTAAATGAAGGTATAAAAATAGATCTCTATGCGTTTCATACTTGGGTCATACACTCATACTCATAATTATCACCCCCTTTCAATGCCACAAGTCACAACCAATCAAGTTGATTAACATGTGATGTCCTCTTTTCTTTTACATGTCTTGCCAATAAAATAGGTAGGTTAAGTACCATACCACTTGTGTATGTAAGATAAATTTGTTGATTTTTGTAATGCACTAGGCTTCTTTTTTTCATATTACTTGATAGGGCTGAGCAAAAATATACGATACGGTTTTAATATACGGATACGATACGGTATACGGTTTTAATTACACGGATTTCCGGGTACACGATACGAATTTTCGGGTATACGATACGGTTTTTAAAAAAACCGTACCGGGTCTGGGTCGGAGAAAATCAAAACCGGGTATACGGTTTTGACCCGGTTTAATTAAAAATAACCAAAAAAAAAGTTGTGTGTAAAATTTTGTTTTCTATTTTGACTATATGGGTGAAATTTTGAGCACCAATCATTTTATGTGAAACTTGTAATATACGCAACTCACATTATCAGTGACAAATTTCTGTGTGAAATTTTGCAAATTTGTATTTTGCTATTTTACCTACTGACTTTGCAAGTAATTGTGTTTTGTAATGATGATCCTAGTGGACTCGGTTTAACCGGGTACCCGGTTTTCGTATACCCGGATCCGGTTTAATTGATAATGCTCAAACCTGGAAATCGAGTCCACAACATTAGTAACGACCAATAAATAAAATGACACGACACAAACTTAACGTGAAATTAACGGATTTGGGTTGAGACTGAATGACCCATTTATGTAAGTAGGTCGACATGAAACGAGTTAATCTCTCTAAACACAAACCCCTTCACGATTGATCTATTTAATAACTCAATCCTAGTTTTTCTTAATCCTTCATCACTTAAATATACTGACACTTTCGAAATATTGACATGATTCGAAAACCCGTCACAAAATTAACGGGTTAGGGTTGAGGCTTGATGACCCATTTATGTAAGTGGACCGACACGAACACAACAAGAGATTTAATTGGATCGGGTTTGTGTTGAAGGGTATGTGACCCATTTACATGTGACACGAACATGAATCCGATACGACCCGATCTGTTTGTCAGGTCTACTCCTCGTGAGCTGGCTCACGGTGTGGTGGGCCAACTTTGACCTGTCTCCGGGCATCCAGTGGACCCAAACCCAGCTCATGCCATCTCCTTGCCTTATTAAAATTGTCCTTATCATTTAACTTTTCAAGATTGAGATTTCAAAACTTTGGCCATTAATATTTGAAAAAAAAATTAGGGTCCTGATTTTCGCAGTACAGATTTTACTCAACTTAGTACACTGTTGACAATTATACCCCTCTCATTTCTCACCTCATTTTCCCTCTCTAAACTCTTTCTCATGTTTTAATATATGTATTACAATAGAAAAAATAACATAGTAAAATATTTAAGACTAATGTAAATGAAAAAAATCCATGATGATTGCGTAAAAATATAGAAAAAAAACAAACGAATTGGAATTCAATACATTGACATAAAAATCAACATTGTACTAAACAAAACTATACGATACAAACTACATTGAACAAAAAAAAACTATACAGTACAACTGTATTGGAAAAAAAAAGGCACAGTAAACAAACAATATACAGTACAATACTACCCATCGCCGACCTTCGTCGGCCGTCCCTTCGCCGGCAGCCCCTTTTTCGGTCGTCCCTTTGCTGGCCGTCCAACCCCAACACCGACCATCCCTTATTTGTCACCGCCATGAATAAATAAAACCCTTAACAATTTAATAATTTAGACAAAAACCGTAATTAAAAAAAAATAAAGAGTCAATTTTATTAATATAAGATTAGCGTATTAAACACCTGTTCGTCATTTGAATAACCGGATTGTAAAACATCGACGACGTTTTAGTAAACATCGACGACGTTATTCATAAAAAAGACGATATTTGCCCTTTTCCTTTATCTCTCTAAACACATTCTCTCCCAAATTCATCAAAACCCACTAAATTAAAACACTCATCCTCTCCCACCACCCCCACCGCCACCACTGCCACCACTGCCGCCGTCCCGCCCCCTGCCGTCCCCCCTTGCCGTCTTCCCGCCGGACGACCGCCGTCCACCTGCTCCGGTATGTATTTCTTCTCTTTTTTTTTTTTTGTAGATCTACTTATATTGTTCTTGTATTTGTGTTTACTATGTTTAAATTTGTTTGTTGTTAGTTTTTGTATTAATTAAACTTGTAGTTATTTGGTTGTTGTTGTAATTAGTTGTTGTAATTTGTTTTGTCTTAGTTTTTAATTATTTTATAATATGTTTGTTTTTGTTCTTGTTAGATTTGTTGTAAAATCAATTTGTTAGTAATTTGTTGTTAGAAATTTGTTGTTAGTAATTTGTTGTTAGTAATTTGTTGTTTGTAATTTGTTGTTTGTAATTTGTATGAGAAATATGTATAAAGATAGAATTAATCGGTTTTATTTTCGAGTTTTTCATCCCGATATGATGAAATTTGGAGAAAAAAAATTTTCCCCCATGGTTGGACAACCAAATCACACGTCCAACCATGGGGGAAAAAAAATTTCCCCCAAGTTCCACCATGGTGGGACGTGTGGTTTGGTTGTCCTACCATGGTGGGATTAAATTTCTGGAAATCCACCATGGCTGGACAACCAGATCACACGTCCCACCATGGTGGAAATTCCAGAATTTTCATCTCACCATGGTGGGACGTGTGATCTAGTTGTCTAGCCATGGTGGGATTTCCAGAATTTAAATCCTACCATGGTTTGAATTTTTTGATTAAAAGTCCGTCCATGGTTAACCCAAATTTTTTTTTTAGTTTGTTAATTAAGATGATTAATTTAATTTTTTCGATGCTAATATGTTTTTGGAATATTATTAACGCTTATTTGAATGTTTTAATTGTGTAAATGCAGATGGGTGATCGAGGAAAGAACGTTATGGTTCCCGAAGATCGTACGGTGAACCGTAGAGTCACGGCTTCAAAGCGTCGTATTGTTTTTCGGTGTAGTAGATCTAATCCCGTTAGTAGCGGTATTTCTGACATGGAGAGGTCGGAGGAGGTAGGAGGTAGTGTTCCTGAGATTGTTCATGGTTACGAGGAAGCGGAAGATGATATTGTTGACGAGGGTTTGGTGGACACCGAGTCTGAGGGCGAGGAGGATATTGTTCAGCGGTCCGTACCTTTATCGAGATTGGAGGTACCGTTGTCTCAGAGGTTAGCTCGGGACTCCTTTGGTCGCTATTCTAGGTTGGATGATGGTTCGCAGAGGGAGCCGCGGAAGAAGTCGCGCAGCGATAGTGATTGGCTCCTTAGAGACCCAGTTTCTGGTGGGCCCCGTAACATATCGGTGTTACGCACTTTTGGGGGGGCATGTGGCATATAGTAGTTGGATTGAGACCGAGGAGGCTAAGTCCTTTATTAAGTGTTACGAGAGGCTGAGTTATGTGGATGGGTTAGGGAGCATGGAGGTGCCGGTTGATGTTGTTAGGAGGTTTCAGCTGACTGGGTTGACTGGATTGACGATGTGCTGCACGACAACTTTGGATGAGAACCTTCTTAGCGCTTTCATAGAGAGGTGGCAGCCGGATACCAACACTTTTCATATGCCTTTCGGGGAGATCACTATTACACTTCACGATGTGGAGGAGATTCTTGGGATCCGGCCTACTGGTACGAGGGTGTTTGTTCGAGGTACCTCCGTTGCCGGTTCTTCGAGGGAGGAGGCGGGGTTGAAGAGGGCCGTGGCAGGTTTTTTTGGCAAACCTCCCGGAGAGGTGGCACCACCGTTATATAAGGGTGGTGGCTTGTTGGTGTCAGCTTTGAGGGCTCATATCAAGGAAGGGATTGAGCAGGACTCCCTACGTGCTTATTTGATATTGTTGTTGGGACAGACTTTGTTTGTGGACAAGTCTGGTGATAGTGTGTCAGCTCAGTTGTTACCCTTACTTGATGATCTGGAGCAGGTTGGAGAGTATGCTTGGGGTGCCGCTTGTTTGGCATATCTGTACCGGCAGCTAGGCATGGCATCGCGACGGGAGGCTCGCGGTGTTAGTGGGTGTCTGCCCTTATTGCAAGCATGGATTTACGAGTACTTCCCCCAGTGTCGGCCACACGGGGGAGATTATTTGGAGGGCAGGCCACGGATGGATGCTTGGAGGCACGTTCCTCGGTTTAAGGGCGATATTGACCATTTTCAGATGTGGCGTGTTAGGTTGGACGGGTTTACCAGGGAGCAGGTTAGATGGACGCCTTATTGGACGCGTATGCCGAGTTCTGCGAGATATTCTCGCTATTCCGGCTATATTCGATATCAGTCCATTGTTGAGCCGTACCAGCCTGATCGTTGTATGCGCCAGTTTGGGTACATTCAGACTATCCCGATGCCTATGCCTATCCCATGTACCGAGTACCGTCCAGCAAAGAACGGTTATAATGTGGAGTTTGGTCGGGAGCCCGATACGATGTGGGGCCACGAGACTTCCTTGGTGAACTTCAAGAGTCGGTCTCGACGAGCTACGATGCCTTTCGAGGTATCTCGAGACTATGAGAGATGGTACGATGATATTTCTCACCGATTCTATTTTTCACCATCGGACCGTCTTCATTTTATGCGTCCACCTTTCCACGCTGAGCCAGAGGTAGCCGTTGCACTTAGTAGGCAGTTCTCAGAAGTCTATCGTTTACCTACTCCGGAGATGCAGGAGCAGCAGTTGGATATTTTGTTTAGTCAGATGAGCATGTACTACGATACCCATGATCAGGGTAACTAGTACCGGATATTTATGCATTGTATTTGTTTTCTTCGGTTTTTATGTAGTATTGACTTATCTTTTATTTAATTAGTTATTTGTTTTTATTGGTTTGTTGATTTATTTACTTTTATTTATATTATTGTTGTGAAACCATCATTCCATCCATGACACTACATCAGCTTATGGAGGGTTAACAGGGTGATGGTCAGATATTCCATGGCCCGCCGGAGCCAATTTTTAATCGTTTCTTCTATGTAATGTAATTTTAAGACTTATGTCAGCTTTATTCGAGTACTTTATTAATAAATGTCAACTTTATTCGAGTATTGTCAACGTCAACTATATTTAACCAAAAATTAACGTAAATTAAAAAAAACAAACATTAAATAAATATTCATCAAAAGTACAATTACATTTTGACTCCATTAATAAAGTGCTTAACCGAAACTCAATTTCCGTGCAACTTCTTCATCGGTGCTTTCATTTCTACGTCTCCGACTTCTTCCCGTGGCGGATCCGATGCAAGCGTTCCAGTTCTCGATATTTCTCTGGTACAAAGTTTCGAGATGACTGACACTTTCGTGTCTATAAGTCCGCCAAGCGGGAGCTAGTGGTGGCATGGCAACATCATCTTGCGGCCCTCTTGAATGCAACCGCATCCAATGACTGTGGTAGTTTACAATCCACATAACACCAAAGGGTTTTTGACCTGGAACCAAAGCCCTAAGTGGTAAAATTGTCTCACAACTACCACCCCAAATTTTCTCACCATTGTCGCGACGGAAATGACCGATAACACATATAGTCCAGTTGAAGGTGGTTGCAAACACAAGTAAGTGGTCGGAACACATCCAATGCTCCGTACCGCATGGGATCTCAAGATAGAACTCGGCACGCCTCAATGTAATCTCAAAGCCTGTCAAACCAGTCGTAGAGGATGGATGAGTACCGAACAGGTTCTTATAGACGTCGTCGCTCCTAATCTCTCGGGCACACCACATCCTCATCTGAAGGTAGTCGCCCTCTTGCCCCCGTTGGGCATGTGATATAACCCGGTAACCACAGTGACCATCGTCACCGACATCTACCCAACCATCGAACTGGCCCCAAAGCACCTCCGGTACCCCGTATCGTTTAGACCAAGTTGAGAAAAGGCCAACGGTGTAGTTTCTTTCTAACGGAGCGTTTGGTGGTCCTGGAGGAAAGTCCCCAAATAAGTGAGTACGAGCAGTAGATCCATCGGTGCTAGGTGTCCCATATTTCCTTTGACTATGCTCGAAAGACGACTTGTTCCTAGTCGTGGATTTTTTTGGACGACCTTTCGGGTTCTCATTAATAGGAGGTGGCAAAACGTCCTCGTCCTCCGGATGTAAGGCGTCACGCATCTTCTCGGCTACCAACCTACGACGAACCGGGTCACTGTTTCTAGCTTCCACTACTAACCCATCAAACTCATCATCATCGGTTCTCGGCATTTGATCAACACTATCAAATACCAAGGTCTTCCAAAAAACATGAACATCATCAACATGGACCCTCCTACCTCTCCTACTCAAATAAACCAATTTGCATGCACAAGGTAGGCCATGAGTTGTCTCAAGCACATGTCCACATCCCTCCTCTAACCCAACACCAAGACCAGCCCTCTCTGAAGCTCCTCCTCCATTATTCCTATTGCCTTCGTCGACACGACCCCTAGCAACAATGAGAACAAACGACTAGTTATACGAGGCCGACTCCTTGAATCCTCAAGTGACTTTCTAATCTCCGAGTGTTGACTATCAAGCATGTCATTCATCTTCGACCACATACTATCAAGTGTCAAATTTGCACTTTTCAACCATGACTTAAGTAGAGAATGAGCCGACTCGACACGGGAAGTAGACGTGTTACCGAAATGTAGTACATCGTTTGTATAACATCGCACAAACTTCTCCTTGTGCATCGCCCAAGTGCTCAAAACATATCTCCCTAAGGGACCCCACTTTACACGAAAAGACTCCAATGCTTTTTCATACTCTTCCACGGTTAATGCATCAATAACCCGTACCCAACCCGCTTCTGGATTATAGTAGACAAGATCTCTATACCACTCGGTTTTGTAGATGTTCAGGGTTTTGGCATTGATGGCGCGGTTCACGTGCCACCGACACAATAAATGACTAGAACCGGGAAACACCTCCCTAAGAGCGGCGATCAAACCCAACTCCCGGTCGGTGACGAAGACGGTAGGGGAAACAAAGACAGGTGCAAGAATGTCCGACAACCGCCTCAAAATCCACGTGTAGGAATCCTCGGACTCCGTAGAAACAAGTGCACAACCAATTAGGAACGAATTCCCGGTCGGGGTAACACCAACAATCCCAACCAGTGGATTCTTATAGGTGTTTGTCTTGTAAGTAGAATCAATGAGCTTAACATAATGATAGGCTCGGAAAAGCTGCACGGATACGGGATGTGCCATGAATATATGAGAGATCTGTCGTGTCTCCGGATCACTCAAATGCCACATCAAATAATGTGCTTCTACCGCAAGAGCAAACATTTGTTGAGCCGTGTTCCTTCCACCCCTAAATTCCCGCCTCAGTTTCTTCGTCTCGTTATATATTTGATTATTTGACGGTTGAGGTTTAGCCGGCGTTCTTTGGTGAAGAGCGTTCTTGATGTCTTTTGGAAGCACACCGGCCTTAACCTGTTGCCTCACATACGCTTTCTCCTCGTCATCCAAAGCCGCAAAATGACGATCACCATCCTTGTAAACCACTTCCTCGTGATTGTGAAACCCTTTACCCTCGGCGGTGATTATGTTCCAAACTGCACCGCTATCGTCACCTTGCCGAGGGTAGTTCTGCACGGCTCGGATACGGAAAGTGCATCCACACTTATTCGACCCACGACGCTTCTCAGGATTATCAATTGGAGGAGGTCTACCATACCTTGAACATCGAAAGTAAGATGCCAACAACCCGTCTTTTCTTCTGTTTTTTGCCCCATTATTTGCTTTAACCAAAGCAAAACCATGATCCATTGCAATCCTACTCGCCCAATTAAAGGCATCATCGCGGGTAACAAAACCTAACGTCGTTTCAAAAAACGGATTGTAATCGGTGTTATTATTCCCAAATTCCTCAAACGAGTCCTGTTCAATGCAAATACGTCGCTAATTAGACATTAAATAATTAATATATATTAGTAAAACATGATCTACATACGTAAAATGTTATTAATCATGACTATAAAAAAACGATATCATCTCACCATGGTTAGATGAAGAACTGGATGTCATAAACCATGGTCAAACCTCCATTTCACAAGTCTGACCATGGTGGGACTTGTGAACTGGAGGTCTGACCATGGTCAGACATCCATTTCACACGTCCCACCATGGTCAGACGTGTGAAATGGAGGTCTGACCATGGCCAGACATCCATTTCACACGTCTGACCATGGTGGGACGTGTGAAATGGATGTCTGACCATGGTCAGACCTCCATTTCACACGTCCCACCATGGTCAGACGTGTGAAATGGATGTCTGGCCATGGTCCATGACATCCAGTTCTTCATCTAACCATGATATTTTTTCCTAATTATTTTTTAAAAACCGCAATTGAATTTTAACTAACTAAGACGTTACGTAAATCAATTAAGTTAGATAAGTATAAACAAACAAGTACCGGATTCCGGGAAAAAAAAAATTAACAAACGTAAAATTTGATTAATATGTGAACATACCGAATAGTGTTCGTCCCCCATGATAAGCGATTTAAGAAAATTGTTGTTGTTGGATTTAGTCAAATTGTTGTTCTTGTACGATTTTAATTGTTTTAGTTGAATTTAGTTGTTTTGATTTTTAGAGAATTAGAGAAGAGAGAGATAAGAGAGATAGAGAGTATAATTCATTAAGGGCATTATCGTCTTTTTTATGAAAAACGTCGTCGATGTTTCCTAAAACGTCGTCGATGTTTACCAGGCGCCTTGAATAATCGTCCATACTTGAAAGAACTTTTATGGAGTTTGAAGAGAGTTAATGTGTAGAGAGAATGGAGAAAGGAGGCAAAGGAAACTAGGTTTGATATGTTTTTTTGTAAAGGGTAACAAATGGAAAGTTTGATGTAAAAAGTACTAAAATGAGTAAAAAACGTACTGCGAAAATAAACTTCGAAAAATTAATATTAATTATCTAATGCTAAAATAACTACATTTTTTAAATATCTCTTATGGTTGTACTATATTTCAGCAAGTCTTGCTTGCGACGGGGCGACCCGTCGCAAGCTTAAGACGGGTCGCCTTTCTCTCACAAAGTGCAAGTGGGGGTGCAAGTGGGAGGCCCCATTTCCCACCCACTTGCACCCCCACTTGCACTTTATGAGGGGGATTTGACCCGTCGCAAGCTTGCGACGGGTCGATCTGTCACAAATGAGAATTTGTGACTATATTTACCAATTGTATGCACTAAATATATGTACACTATATCTTTTGTAAATCTATATTCCCCTCCAATTTTAAGGTGCAACTAGAAGTGACAATCGTGTCAAACCGTGCTGGGTCATATATGGTTCAGTTTGTGTCCGAGTTTGTAGCGGTTTTTGTTCGGTAACCTTTCATGTTAAGTCATTGCCAGGTAGACTCATCATCGAATGACAAGTTGGGCCGAGTTTGGTTTCGGGTCAGTACGAGGTTTATTAGTCTAGTTTATTTAATTTCGGATTGATTATTTCGTATTAACTCTTTTTTTTATCTACGAGGTGATTACCAAATTGTTTTAAGTTAAGACTTAGTAACATAATTGCTCAATTCCTTTATCCTAGCATGTAAATCGGAAAAAATGATTATACATCGGATATACTATCTCAGATATAATATCAATTTGAGTTTCTGAGTATTTTTATTGGTTTTTTTTTTTAATTTATGAGTTACTTTTTTAATTTTATACGCCCTCCTAGTCGGTCATTTCTTCCCTCTTTCTTTATTGGGTAAGTCGGGTTTTCTTCCCTCTTTTCCTTTTTGGATGTGGGGTTGTGTGTTTTGTGTGGTCCAAATTCATATGTATGTGAGGTAGTGTGTTTTGTGTGGTCCAAATTCATTTCCTTAATTTTTGTGTAAAAGGAAAAAGGGAAGAAATGAGTGACTAGGAGGGAGTATATGATATTTTTGGGTGACATTGTACATATTAATTTTTTCGATTCTAGAAAGTAGGGAGGAGTTTCTAGAAACAGGTATACAATGTAAACCTGACATTTGGTAGTGGACGTATTAGCTCTCAAGTTGAGAATTAGTTTGAAGATGAAAAATAAAGTTCATCTCATGTTGTATTTAGGGAATTCAATACGCCTCAATGGTGTATTTTGAGCAAATGTATGAAAATGAAATGAATGGAGGGTGTAATATATCTCTCTGGTGTCAAATTTCATTTTATGCTTTGTCAATTACTAACCTCCTCTATCTTTTCCATTTTTTGCGAATGAGGCTAAAAGAGAGATAAACAAAGATAGTCGGAGCACTAACGGTCATGCTAAATGAAATACAGTATCATTCTTTACTTCTCCTCAAACAAATATTCTTTACTTGGTATATATATTTATGAGTTATATTTGGAAGATCCAAGGAAAGGTAGAACTAGAAGTATTGAATAGAAAATATTACTTTGCTTGAGAGTGATACAAATTCAGATCCTTTGCTTTTCCTTACTTTTGGAGAATACTAGGTTTTTTTCATTTCCTATAAATTACACTCTACATCTCACATTCTGTATTCAAAACTGTAAAATGATTGTTTCGTTTAATTTAGTTTACTGCTTTTTACATACTATGGATTATAATAAGCAAGCTGTGTTTGGATCAGCTTGAATGAGTGTTCTACTTCATCAACCAGGTAACCATTATTATATTTATGTCCCTCTTGTGTCTCTCTCTCTCTCTCTCGCATCTTACTGCCTCTACCACAAGGAGAGTAGAGAAATAAACGACGAGTGTAAAAGTCTTCTAATAGTCTTCTTTGTTTAAATACTTCTCCCCGTTTGCCTTTAATAGTCATGCGACTTCGTCTCTGACTCATATCTTTTTAGTTTTCACTCTACAATAATTACGATATCTCTGGAAATTCACAAAAGTTCCATTAAAATTATGACTCTACTTCATGTTATGCATTCTATTTATGGATTGCAATTAAAACCACATTGTACCGTACAATGATCTTATCCAGGACTAATTGCTAAATTTACATGATGAAATACTTCCTCTGTTTCACATTATAAGTTTTTCGCACATTTCGAGACCACGTCTTTATACCCTCAATGTCTTTCAAAATATGAGTAAATATTACGAGTATCAAATATGGACTCTTATTAAAGCATTGAGTATCTGAGTCGCTCAAGAAGCGAAAAAGGTATGCTGAACTCTTGATTTGTATTTCTAGCATTGTACTACCATGTGTGATCTGTAACTCTCATTAACCAACTCGACATGGTGTCGTCATCTTAGATTAGTGCTATGTTTTACTCTTATCTAACTGGCAGTACCTCAGTTTGATAGTTACTGAACACCGTTAAACTCGCTTCATCTATTCGAATTGTTATTTGGTATATCAGAAACCCAGAATGGCAGATGTCAAATCAGCTGCTCAGTTGATTGCGAGATTACTAGTTGAGGAAGCAAAGTACCTAGCTAAGGTGAGAGAAAATGTGAAAGAACTACAAGATGAACTAGAATGGATGCAGTGTTTCCTGAGAAGCGCTGATGCAAGCCAACTCGACAATTCCATGGCTCGGAAGTGGGTTGCTCAGATCAGAGAATTTGCATATGACGCTGAGGACACAGTTGAGAAGTTCATAGTTAATATTAGGGGAGGTGGTCATGGCTACATTAGTATGTTAAAAAAGTATTCCATAATGTTTTGGAAAGTTATAGCAGTTCATCAGGTTGGAAAGAAGATTGATGCTCTCAAGAATAAAATGTCTTTCCTAACTGCCAAGCTGAATACTTACGGGATCAAGATTGAACCGGGAGATAACTCATTACTTTGGCTATTGAAGGCAAAGCATGAGAGTTACTTCACCTGTAAGAAAGAACCGCTCATTGGACGAGCTGAGAACGTCACTGATTTGTTAATGTTGTTGGTAAGTCTTCTACATTACGAGTTTTGTTTATTTAGTTCTTGAAATACCCCTTTACTTTTTCTACCACTTGTCAGGTCCCTGCAGAAGTAAACAAAGTGGATTTATCTCAACCCTCTTCTTCAAAGACGGTTCAATTCCCGATTCTTGATTCAAAAATAGAGAGCAGAGTCGTTTCAATATGGGGTGTCGGTGGTATTGGAAAGACACTTGTGGCCAAAGAAATTTTCCACCACCATGAAATCAGGAGAAGCTATCAGGCTTTTGCTTGGGCTTCCATTTCCCAGCCATGCCAGGTTTCAGCTGTCCAGCAAGAGCTTCTCAGTGGTCTCACTTCGAAATCACGAGAGCAAATTGCTCAAATGACTGATAGTGAGCTCAAACATCAGCTATGTAAGGTTCAGCGAAGGAAAAAATGTTTCATTGTGTTAGACGGCTTTTGGAAAGCCGAGTTATGGGATCAGCTAAAAGAAGCCTTTCCAATAACATGCTGCGACTTTAAGAGTACAATACTGTTGACCACTCGGACAGAGGGTGTCGCAAAACATGTCCATAATCAGTCGGTCAGTTATGGGCTTCCTTTCTTGGATCCCGATCAGAGGAACTTATTGCTTGAGGAAAAAATCGGAGATTCTTTAGCTGACATGCCGGGTAATTACGATAATAAGTTTGTTCTCTCTTTTTCTTCTTTGTTGATTACACACACACGGAAAAAATAAGGATAATTTGACAAATCTATTTATCGCCAATGCTTAAAAGGGAAAGGATGTCGATTTACATCTTAAAACTACATTTCGAAATCGATGTACCAAATGATAGTAACAATTGAAGAATGTGTGTCCTATTGTGGAAATCTAGAGGATTGTTTTAGTTGCCTATGCGTTCTTTCCCCTGTTAATTATGGTACTATATAGTATAAGTCTCATTCTCATATATACCTATAATTTATATAACTTCTAAATTATGTTCTTACCAATTACCACCACCATCATCTTAAAACTTGTTCTTCAATTTTGTCTCCTCTTATTGTGTGTTAGCTATGCTAGGAATCTAGGATTATTGACTGTTGATGGATATGAATACTAATTTCAAGTAAACATCTTTGTTTAAGTGGTTCATGATAACAAAATAAGTTGCCAAAATTTTCTTCTTTCTCTCCAAAAAAATATTCTCTTATGTCAAGTCATTTTCCTACATTTGATTTTTTGATTGGAATTTTGAACAAACGTATGGACATTACTTGTAAGGATGGAGTACACAGGTCACGACATTTAACGTTGCGTCATCTTTAGGGCCGCATCTTCGGTTAAGATCGTTTTTAATTGGATTTGTTTCAAATTAGTTCTTAAGGGTTATTTTGGGTGCTACTGTGTCATTTCAGAACGGCCCATTATCGGGTTTTAATTCAACTTCGATTTGTTCTTTTTGGGTTTGGGTCAGCTTTTGTTGGTTAATTGTTCATTCGGATCGATTCAACTTTCTCAAGACTAGCTTGTAATGAACTCATAAAGTAGTTTAGACTTTAGATTGAGAAACAAATTTATTGTTTCTTTAGTTCTTTTCCCTAGATTAATAGTAAGTTCCTATAATATCCGTTTTAATTTTGTCTTGAAATTTGAAATTTGAAATGGAAATAAAGAGTAGTAGACTAAAGTAGTTTAGACTTCATTTTATCGCCATATATGATATACCGAGTTGTTTTCACTTCATTTTATCGCCATTGTCTTACCCATATGATGGTTTTTAACGACGAATCATGATAATTGACCCTAGTTGGTATATCATATATGGCTTTGCTGTTGAGGTGGTGGTTCTTGAAAAGCGGGAAAGATGCTACGCTTATACTCTTTAAGAATGAAAGAATGGAGCTACATCCAATCTTATGGCCTAGAAATAGTATCTATGTCTAATATGGTTGCATACATGTGTGTTAGACGTTGACATTTGTATCTTTATCAGATGCTGATAAGCAGAAGATAAATAATATGAAGAACAAAATGCTTGACCACAGTGGAGGCCTTCCGTTGGCCATTGTTGCGCTTGGAGGAGTTTTGGCAACGAAAAGAACATTAGACGAATGGAAAGCTGTTGAAAACAAGTTGAGTTTATACCCAATTGATAAGAAAGATCAACCATGGGAAAGAATACTAGATTTGAGCTTTTATGAGCTTCCATATCAGCTAAAACCATGTCTCCTTTATATGGGTTATTTTCCGACTAACCTGGAAATAACAACAACAAAGTTAAGTCGGCTCTGGGAGGCTGAAGGTATTATTTCCTCCGCCGATGATGAAGATTCAGAAGAAACACTCGAAGATGTTGCTGAAGGTTGCTTAGCTGAGCTGGTAGAAAGGTCCCTTGTCCAGGTGGCATCCCAGGACTTAGCCGGACGAGCAAAGACATGTAGGCTCCATGATGTCATGCGGAAGCTATGCATGGACAAAGCGGTTAAACTAAACTGGCTAAGTATAGCTCAGCTTGATGAAAAGACTGATCAATCTACTAGTACTTCTTCCAGATTTTTGAAATCATCAAGATCAATTAATAAGAGAAAATCTCGCCGGTTGGCTATTTATTGTACCGAGAAAATGGACGACCTTCTCTCTGATTACAAAAAGGCAAGGTACGTCAGATCTCTTCTTTTCTTCAACACTCTAGAAACAGACAAGGTTCTTATACCCTTGAAGAACAAGGCACTTAAATGTGCAATTCATCATTACAAATTTCTGAGAGTCTTGGATATTGAAAATACTGGACTACATAGTTTGCCAAAAGATGTTGGTTCCTTGATCCATTTGAGGTACTTGAGCTTGAGAGGTAGCTGGGTCTCCAAAATACCTTATTCAATCAAGCATTTACGGAGTTTGCAAACCCTTGATTTGCGTGTTATCTCATTTGTTCGTATGAGGATTCCTGATGTTTTATCGAGTCTAGAGCGGCTGGTGCATCTTTATTTACCCTCAAAAGAATTTATCCTCCGAAATAAGGCACCCAAGCTCCAACTCAAAGGTCTGGATAACTTGGAAACACTTTCAAACTTTAGTGACATGTGCGAACCGGACGATGTTCGTATGCTTACTAACCTTAGAGAATTTTCCTCTTGTGCTTACCTTTCTTGTCCAGCAAGTGTCGTACCCCTCCTTCGATCACCGAGTTCGGCATTGGTTCACCTTGATTACATATCACTTAGACTTAAAGGTCACCTTTTGAGCGACAACCTATCGCTTGATAAGTGCACAGCTCTTCATAAATTATGGGTTAAAGGAGATATATCTCAACCCATTAGCTGTGTCAAACTTCCTGTCAATCTTAACAAGTTATCACTCTGTGGTTCGGGATTTTTGGAGGATCCTATGCCCATCCTTGAGAAGTTGCCTCATTTGAAGCATCTAAGCTTAGAGAATGGTTCTTATAACGGGACGAGTATGAAATGCTCCAAACAAGGATTTAAGGAGCTTTGTTATCTCAATGTGGAAGGTTTGGAGAAGTTGGAAGATTGGACAGTTGAAGTAGAAGCCATGCCTAATTTATATACTTTAGAGATTAACGGATGTCATAAACTAGCGATGATCCCGGAAGGGTTGAGAGATGTTAAAACTCTACAGGAGTTGATCATTTCGTACATGCCCTTGTCATTTTATAGGGGTTGGACTCCTTTGAAGAGCCTTACAGAATGGGAAGAGTACTCCACGGTTGAACACGTCTCACGTATCGACATTTTGAAGATCTTGGACATCCAGAAAACCTGAAAATAAATTCCAACTCATCAAGTGATTTGGTTGTGTACTTGTGTGCAGTTTGAATTAGTTATAAGGCTTCTTATTGCATCTATCACAAGGAAGGAAGGAAGAAAGATCAAGTGTTGGTGTGTAAAATTTGTCTTCATTGGTGTTTCTTATTTGCAACAATAATTGATGCCCTTATAGAGTTGTTTGTAATTAGTCATTTTAATTGAAAATATATTGTTATATTGATGTGATTTCTTCTGATGTACATATTGTCTCACTTTATTAATGAGAAATAATTTTCATAATTGCTTTCATTTAGGGATTTTATTAAATTATTATACGAGTATAGGATTAAATATTTTCAGTCACAATTTTTTTTGGAACCAATGAGGGGCGAACCCCGGAAAAACTAAGTAGCTACTACTCAGGAATAGCTATCCCTAGAATCTCTTCCCGCAAAATAGATCTTAGCTCCGTAGGAGGATCATCAACTAGCGTAGGAGTAAGGCTGGAGTTAACCCCCCTGTTGGCGAGCCAATCCGCTGCACGATTACATATTTTCAGTCACAAATGATGTGCGAGATATTGAGATAACATGTTTTGAGTCTCTAATTTCAAATGTCACCAGATGGTTTCAGATGGAGGAATCAAGTTTTTTTAAGTATCTCAAACCAATTCATTGATAAGTGAACACAACATTTCACCATGTAACAAGACAAAAAAAAAAAGAAAAACAAACCAACCAAATAAATTTTGTAAAATGAATCACACAGCAGCTTTTACGTTCAACATTCTGAAACTCAGCTGCATTCACAAAATATCGATAGATATCAATGGCATTGTCGAACTCAGATGATGATCATTCAAGTGTGACAAGAACCTGTTGAGAAATTCCGTCTGGAATCTTCGTCAATCTTTCACAATTCTTCACCTCTAAGTATCTAAGAAGAGGCATTCCGCCTTTTTCCACCTTACATTCTTCCAAATTCTTCAACCCATTAAACCGTAAATAACTAAGTCGAGGAAAACCCGATGAAGAGCAAACCATGGTTTGCCCCATATAAGCTTGGTGATCAAAGCAAAGGCAAGCTAGACTCGGAAGCTTCTCTAGAATTAGCATTGGATCTTGAATCACCCCACAAAAATCTAATAGTAACTTTTGCATATTCGACGGGAAAATAAGCTTATTCATAGGCACTGATAACCCTCCTTTCAATTCCAATTTGATCAAATTCTGAAAATGTTGCAACACATTCACTTGTTGTTCACCAATTACCGCTTGAAAAATCGTCAAGCTGAAAGTAACTTGAGGTGATTTCTGAATGAACTCTACGTGTTCATTCTCGGAAATGTACCTAATTGACGCTCTCCTAAGAAACTTCATCCCAAGTACATCTTCAGTCAGGAAAAGATTCGCGTTCTTTAATGTCAACAAGTCCGTTAAACTGTCAAGCCTCAACTTTTCCGAATCTTTGACAGTGAAATAACAAGGAAGGTAGAGATGTCTGAGCTTTTTAAGCCTCCATAAGACATTGGGTATTTCTAGCCTTACCTTTGCCCTTAGATCAAGAGTTTCCACCCACCTTAAATTCCCAATTGTTGGTGGGACTTTTGTTAAGGGCATACCCTTCAAATTTAAGTACCTTAGGTAAAACAAGTCCCCAATTTCCCTAGGTAAGGTCTTAGTACTTAGAGAGACCCCTTCAAGATCTAGGACGCGAATCAATGGCGAGTCCTTACAGAAAGATTTAAGTGACATGTAGTTCATTTCCGAGATCTTTTCTGTACAAGGGAATAATTGTAGACATCTCAGAAATGGATTTTTCATAGGAAATGAACTTTCCTCATCATCTTCACCCAAGTACAAAGCAAACTGTCGCGTTTTTCCACCCAAATTTTCTTCTTTCGACACTTGCAAGCTTAAATCTCTCAAAATCTTGTGCAGTCTACAAGATCTAATCTTGTATGTCGATCCCCTTTTGGCCACTTGAACCATACCCCTTTGAAGCAACTCATTCAAACAATACTCGGCAAAATTTTCGACATCACCATTTTCTAGTACAGTGACTCCTTGAGCTACCCACATTTGGCATAATCTTTTGACATGAATTTCATAATGTTCCGGAAAGTTCCCTATAAAAAGAAAGCAGTTTTTCAAGTAATATGGTAGATTATAATAGCATAACTCCAAGACTTTTTCGTATGATTGGTCACCATTGTTCACATTGATCTGATCGAGCAAGATTTTCCACTTCTCTGGAGTTTTCGTTGCTGCCAAAAGACCTCCGAGAGCTATAACTGCTAGTGGAATTCCCTGGCAGGACTTTAACATATTTTTCGCCATTTCTGCCATCGCATGAGTTCCTACATCCGAGTGTAAGCATTATTTTCATAGTGCAAAAAATACAAGAGCCTTCATTTGAATTATTAGTACTGAAAACTGAGTCGAGAATTGCATCAACATGACAGAATAATTGTCTAAATACAGTATACATAGGTCTATTACATAACTTTCGATAAAAATGATGTGATCCGATGAAATAAATAATGCAGGGGATTATCATTATTTGTCTTCAATCGAAAGGAAAAAGTCGAAAAAGAGAGGAAAATACCAGTAAAATCACCAAGTTTGGTTCGAAGCAATTCCCAACTCTCATCAAAACTTAAACATCTCAACTCACGGACAACAGCTCCTTGATGCATCTCTTCTGCCAATTTCCTGCTATGTGTTACGAAAAGGATTTTGCTTTTCGAATCTCTTTCATCGTCTCCCGGAAATGCTTCCTTCAGACCATTCCAAATCTCCTTGCTCCAAACATCATCTATTATAACCAAACACTTTTTTTCGAGCATAAGATCAAAAACTTCCTTAACCAAGATTTGCTCATTCATCAATTCGACTTCATCCCATGAAATCCTTCCAAGAGAACTCCATAATTTTCTTAACAAATCGACAGTTTTGCAGTTTTCAGGTACATTTAACCAGACAAACCTATCAAAGTGCCTTCTAACAGCAAAATGAAGGTAAACTTTCGAGGCAAAAGTGGTCTTTCCTACACCATTCTTACCCCAAATCCCGAAAAACTTGTTTTCCGTTGCCTTGCTCACCAAGTCACCCACTATTTGCTTCACCTTATCATCCAACCCAACAATCTTCTCTCCCTTAAAGTCAATGATTCCTAATTGGGCAGGTTCCGAGTTCCAACATTCCGATCTTGTAATGCTTACACCGTAAGCCTGAAGCCTTGAGGTCAAAGTCGAGACTTTGACTCTCAAGGCTTCAATATCATTACTAGCATCATGAATTGCTTTGGCCTCTTTAACAACCCAAAGATACCTTTCAAGGGCGTTCTTTAAATTCGAAGTCTTACCCGTATGATGCTGATTTTGATGGCTGAGAACTTTGATTAGGAAGCTCTCGACAATGTCCTCAGCCTCAAACGCGATCCCTTGTATCTGGATGACCCATCGACTAATTCTCGGATCAACATTCCGACATGGGTCCGCCTCCCGTAGAAAGCATTGCATCCAATCAAGCTCATCCCGTAGTTGCTCCACTTTTTGCTCGATAGCTTGTAAATTTTCTTTTTCCTCGAGTAGAAGTTTCCCTAGGCATTGTACAGCAGATTGCACAGAGCATTCCGCCATTTTTGCAGGCGAAATTTGTATTTTATTTTTCTTATTGTTGTTTTTGTTTGTTTCTATCAAATTTTGGAAACCATTTCTTACATAAATTTGTATTTGGCATCACGATATTTTTTGCTACATTGACAAAATCATATCATTAAGCATTAAGATAGTAATTAAGTGGTAAGAGTAGCTGATATAATCAAAAGAAGCTGTAAAAGCCAAAGAATTGATCAAGGGCTTAGGAACTGAAGAGTGCAAAGCATGAAAACAGGCCATGTTGCTAATAGTCTACGCAGAAATGGTCTTCAAATAATTTAATATACCACTCTAACCTTCGTCTCTAAAAGAACAGCAATTCCCATTTAAGACACGTCAGCCCCCCTCACAAAGAGCAAGTGGAGCGACAAGTGGGAGACAAATGTATCCCCCCACTTGCTCTTTGTGAAGAGGGCTTCACCCGTCTTAAACGGGAATTTGTGAAGAAAGAAAATGCAAAAAAAAAATATTAGTGAAGAGTTAAGAACGATTAACACCTAAGAGGGGGAGAGGTGAATTAAGTTTACTTTTAAAAATTTCTACTTAACTTGTTTATTTGATAACACAAGCAAGAACAATTAAGTACGAGACTTGAGAAGCTTAATTGAATTTAAGTTCACAAGAAGTAACAATAGATCTGGGTCAGAATATGAAGGACTGTGACACAGACAAAGCAGCGAGATATGCAATACGTCACAGTATGGAAGACTGTGGCGCAAGCAAAATAACGAGATGAGCAGTAAGTAAATAATAAGCAGCATAATGTGAAAGTAAATGAACAAACAAGACGATGTTTTTAAATTGGTTCAGCTTCTACTCCGAAACCTACGTCCAATGTTATTTTATTGCTTGTTTAGAAATTTACTCAAACTTACTAAACCCCTTACAATAAAAATAACTCGCCAACCAACCCCGGTTGCACTCAAACTTAAAGTTACTCCGCTTAAAGAGTTTTATGTGTTCTATCTCACAGGTTTACAGAGTCTTTAATCTCAATCGTTCACTTAATGAACATGGAGATCACAATTAAGACCTAAACACGAGATCATGGAACAAACTTAGATGTCACAGTTAGAGCTGGCAAGTCTGACCCGACGCGAGTGACCCGACCCGAAACCCGAGCAAAACCGACCCGACCCGACCCGAGAATACTGCAACCCGAAACCGACCCGACCCGACCCGATGACGACCCGTAACCCGTTGACGACCCGAAAATCAGTGACCCGAACCCGACCCGACATTGACCCGACCCGATATTGACCCGATTAAATTGACGCTCTGACAATTATTAACCTTAATAATGATCAAAATGAAAGTGATTTATTGTTTAAATTGATATGTTTGACTTAATAATGAATTAATTAAACCAAATAATAATTTAAAACTAGATTTAATGGAAAAATATTGAAATATTGCGAAAAAATAACCGGACCCGATTACGACCCGACTCAAACCCAACCCGACCCGATGTATCATTTGACCCGAAAATGACCCGACCCGATAACGACCCGAACCCGACCCGACCCGAAAGGGTTGTCTGACCCGATACGACCCGAACCCGATACGACCCGAACCCGACATGACCGGACCCAAACCCGACCCGACTGACCCGATTGCCACCCCTAGTCACAGTGCAGCGAACTGATACACGGAGATTTACAGTTCTTTTGAAAAACGATTGAAGACTTTAAAACTTAAAACGATTTTGCAAACACTTGAAAACAAAGCTTTAAACTCAGAAATAATTAGCAAAGTTTCTTAATAAATGCTCTTAACAGTCTGGGGAATAAATGAGAAATAAGGAGGTTATTTATAGAAGAAAAAGTGTGTGAAAGATTCTAATCATATTTAAAAAGTAATAATCAGATTTGTAGGCTCAAGAAATCTTTCCATTTTCAAAGCAAAGAGTATCTTTCATAAAGTTTTATGGGAGATAAATTATCTTTCTATAAAAATTTGGGAAATATTATCTTCCATAAATCTTGGAAAATAAAATATTATCTTCCATAAATCTTGGGAAATAATATTTCAATAAGATTAGCTTTAACATCCAAATACACTCCTCTTGTTTTATCTTCTAATTTAGAGTAAGTCAATCTTTTGAAAATAAGAGTTATTTATAAAGATCAACACTTTTGACATTTTCGAAAATTCTCCTTTCATTGTATCAGAAACCACAGTGACGTGCACTGTTGCATGGTTTTGCAGTCACTTGACAAACTAAGAATGCTACACTACCTCGTTTACAACATTTGACTTAGGCTAAGGTTTTCTTCATCTTCGATCTTCCTTGCACCATCCTTGAGAACTAATTGAGACTTTCAAATGCTATAAATCATAACTAAGAAGCAAACCATTAAATGACAATGAAACTTGGCATCATCAACCAAGTGTGGTTCTAACAAATTCCCCCTTTGATGATGGCAAGTTTTAATAATGTGTGAAGTTCCCCCTTAGCCCATGATTGGTCAAACTTTAAGCATTCAATATAAGACATAATTAAACATGATCAAGGTGTGAAGGGTCAATCTACAATAGCCTAAGTAGAACATCCAATCATGAGGCAAAACATGTTACGGTGAACGCTAGCCGAAGAGTTAAAGGATCACACACTTACACAGTTAAAATACTTCCCCCTCTTGACATCATCAAGAGAAGAACAACACAATCGACGCACACAGTTGACATAGTACAACAACACATAAAACATATGTTCAAAGGATAAAAACAAGTACGGTTTGCAAAAGAATTTATTAAACATCAAGCCAACATGGATTAAGATATGGAATATGAAGGCTAGGAAGGGTTTTGTAGTTAATGATAGCTGAAAAGGTAGCAGATGCAGCAGCCACATGCACTGTGGCATAAAACAGAATCATCTTTTCCTCAATTTCATCAAGATCCATGAGAAGAACACTATTCTTCCTTGAATACCTCTGCTTCTTTGAAGTCTTTGAGTTAGAAACTCTTTTCATTTTCTTAATTTGAAGCAAACTTCAAAAGGGTTGGATTATCATCATTTTTATGGACTATACACAACCCCAACATTTTGGTCATTTCCTTTTATTGGTTCAATCACACTTTCCTCTTTGATATCTACTTTCTTTTGAATTTTCTCAGCCTCTTTTTCAACCTCCACTTCAATTTCTTTTTCTTTTTCTCTCCAATTTTTTTTGATACAGTGGCCTTGACTGTGGTAGATGTGAAGGGGCTACATTGAGTTTTTTGAACAAATGTACTTCCCAACTTTTGGATGTGGCAGCGGATTTGGCAGGAGAAGATGATAAGTGAATATTTGTATGGTTTTAACCCCCAATTTAGCTCGGTTTTGTATGTCATTTGTGATTTGTTAAGCCACTTTATGAGCTAATATCGTCTTCTAGGCGAATTCCTATGTTCTAACATGTTTTGTAGGGAAAGTGACGTTTCTACGCCCTTTTTCTATATTCCCGAGCATTTGCCTAGAACCCGACGATTCGAAGAAGCAAGCTTGACCAAGTGAAAGGCATTTCAAGAAGGTTCACTAATTCGAAAGAGAGAAGAAGCAAAGACAGTTTTGTAGTTGTCGGAAGATCAATCAATTAGGCGAAAGAATTCATCGCTTTACATCAAACCCTATCAACAAACCCGACTCAAGAGGTCAAGGGGGATGTTGGAAGTCAAGTCAAAGCAAAGGAAGATGAAACGTTAGTCAAGAGCTTCCAGAAGACCACATACCCGATCGGGTAAGTGTGTACCCGATGGGGTAAGTGTGCTGATCCGAGCATGGCGGCTTCTTCTTCCTACTTTTGTCCTATGTGTTTAATGCCCGACCTCTTCTCCACGAAACCCTAATACTATAAATAGATGCTCTAGCCCCTCATATCATCTCATCCATCTCACACCTCTTCATACTTTTCTTCTCTTCTCTTCTTACATTCCTCCTTAGAGTAGGAGGAGGGGGAACTAGCCTCCCTTCTCTCATTTTCTTCTTCTTTAGTCTTTAGTTCTTAGTTTATTTCTGTCCTTTCCATATCAAAACATTAGCTTAGATCAATAAGAATTTCATCCTTGTAATCTCCTTTGTGTGGTTCAAGCGTTGTAATTGGTGGATCGTTTATTATGTGCAAGGATTTTCTATTTGTGTTATCGCTTTCGTTCATGATCGTCACCTAGGTATTCCCACTTTATCCTTTGTTTAAAGTCCTTTATTGTTTTCCATTTGATTGTTATTTTCTATTCATATCATTAAGATTCATTTTCATGTTGTTATAATCGTAATTTCATTTCTTAGATTGGCAATTAGCGTCGTTATTATCGCCTTATAAAAAGTCTAAATTATTGTCAAAAACCAAATAAACATGTCAATCCTAGTTTTCATTGCTAATATCATTTTAGATTTAGACATTATCATGAGTAAGTAGTCACCTTTCTAGGGTGTAGGGTAGCCATTTTAGATTGACTAAAAGTTGTTAATTGGATAAAAGAAATTGTGCTTTTAAAACATTGTGTCTATGCATGTTTGGACTATAACGATAGTTAACGATTTCTGGCCGGAAATCATCGACTAAAATGGAATTCTTTTCCAAGGTAGAGATACGCAAATTGAATAGACAAAGCATGACATGGTGGATTAAGACCTAGTAAATCGCCTAAAAAGCCTGCTAGACCATCTGATCTATGATTGTAATGAACACATCATTCTTACGAACTCACAATGAATTCTTTGCATGTTCCAAATCCAATTTCATTAATATGTCAATCTACATGTGTGAACCTATTTCTCTAGATGCTTTTCATTACTTGCTTTATTGTTTTCATTTGTTTTTATTTTGTTTTCATTTATGCTTTATATTAGTTTAGATATCAAAAACCCCAAAACCCAGAAATCATTAGATAGAACCCAATTGCGAGACACTTCACATTCTATAGGAAACACCATCTCCCTGAGGATCGACCCCTATTTCCCTAATTACATTAATTTGTTATTAGCCTAGTCTGGGTAATTTATCTTTGTATTGGGCTTGCGACAGGCCCGATCAGAAGACATTTAGTTCTTTGATCGAACTCGTTTATTTGAATCATAAGAATTTTGAGGGCTTTTAAGTTCTCGGTTTATGGTGGTTTTAAGAGGCATTTTGAGTGGTTTTGGTTTTGACGGTTTACTTTGAGAGGGTTAATATTGTGATGAGTGTGTTGAGTGGCTCAATGCAAAATCAACTCAAATGCAAGCATACTTATTCATATTTTTGGACCATATTTTTGCATGTAGTGAACTAATCTACAACTAGAATAATCATATGAATGTTCTCAACTCTAGTCAATCATTATAAAAATAAAATAACTAGAATCACATGTCACCCAATAAACCAATTTCCAACCAAAATTTTACGAATTGTTCTCTTTCTAGCGGTTTTGTAAAAATGTCCGCAATTTGATTTTCGGTTCTACAAAAGCTAAGGCGAATAAATCCTTTCTCAACTTGATCACGTAAAAAATGATGCCTTATCTCGATATGTTTAGTTCGTGAATGTTGTATGGGATTCTTTGAAATGTTAATTGCACTAGTGTTATCACAAAATATAGGAGTTGTATCGAAGATAATACCGTAGTCATGCAATTGTTGTCGAACCCAAAGAATCTGCGTGCAACAGAGCGCTGCACTGATGTATTCACTTTCAGCCGTAGATAATGCAACGGTATGTTGCTTCTTGGATGTCCATGAGATGAGGCAAGGACCCAAGAAAGTGGCAATACCTGAAGTGCTCTTCCTATCCACCACACTACCCGCGTAGTCCGCATCGGAAAAACCATTTTCGTCTTTGTCGAGTTTGATGTAGAAGCCATAGGTGTAGCATAAGGTTTAACATTAGTCAACCCAAACTTACTTATCATTTCTTTCAAATACTTTTATTGATGGATCATTATTCCCTTCTCACTTTGCTTGATTTGAAGACCAAGGAAAAATCCAAGCTCTCCCATCATGCTCATTTCAAACTCAGATTTCATTAGATCCGAAAAGTATTTATAAAGAACTTCATTTATTGCACCAAAGATAATGTCATCGACATATACTTGAACAAGCAACAATTCATCACACTGTGACTTAATAAACAATGTTTTATCAACCGAACCACGCAAGAAACCATTTTCAAATAAAGTTTTTGAAAGCCTATCATACCAAGCTCTAGGAGCCTGTTTTAAACCATAAAGTGCTTTATCAAGTTTGAAAACGTGGTAAGGAGATTCATTGTCTAAAAAGCCCGGTGGTTGTGCAACAAAAACTTCTTCCTCAAGATAACCATTTAGGAAAGAGGTTTTTACATCCATTTGAAAAAGTTTTATACCAACATGAGATGGAAAAGCTATAAGCATTCGTATGGCTTCAAGCCTAGCTACTGGTGCATAGGTTTCATCATAATCGATTCCTTCTTGTTGGTTAAAACCTTGCACCACTAGTCTAACTTTATTCCTTACGATTTCTCCGGAATCATCAAGCTTATTGCGAAAGACCCATCTCGTACCAATTACAGTACGATGAGAGGGGTTAGGGACAAGATGACATACCTTGTTTCTTTCGAACTGGTTTAATTCCTCTTGCATGGCTGTCACCCAACATGTATCAGTGAGAGCTACTGTGACATTGGCAGGTTCAATTTGAGAGAGGAATGCATTGAAGGCACAAAAGATTTGGAGCGATGATCTAGTTTTCATTCCAGAATTTAGAGCACTGGTTAGATTTGAGAGAGGGTGAGAGCTTTGGTGTTTCCATTTTTTAGGACAAGAGTGTTTGAGGCTTCGTTTGGTCCTGGTGTCACAGTGGGCGTCACTGTTGCATCCATATTTTTTTGTGAGGGTGATTGTGGATTAGTTTCTGTTTGAGTAAGCTGCTCACTTGCATCCTCATTCCCCCTGGATGAGCTAGCATCATCTTGAGATGAGGGAGGATTAGTTCCACCTGAATTTTGGCCAGCTTCATCATGCAACAGTGGCTCCGACTGTTGCTCAGCCTTATCAACTACTTGATCCATATTATGACGTATCATCCCAATTTCGAAATCATCATCATCCTCTTCTTCATCAACCTGTTCATTTAAGACAAAGAGACTAGATTCGTCAAATATTACATGAACGCTTTCTTCCATTTTCATAGTTCTCTTATTGTAAACTTTGTAAGCTTTATTATGGTCCGAGTAGCCAACAAAAACTCCTTCATCACTACGAGCATCAAATTTGCCAAGGTTATCTTTACCATTGTTGTGAATGAAGCATTTACTACCAAAGCATTTTAAATGTGAGATGTTAGGTTTTCTACCTCGTAGTAACTCATAAGGGGTTTTGTTAATGATTTTTCTTATCTTGACTCGATTGTAGATGTAACAAGAAGTGTTAACAACTTCGTCCCAAAAGTTCCTTGGCACTTTAGAACTGATAAGCATGGTCCTAGCCATATTTTCAAGAGTTCGGTTCATTCGTTCCACAACCCCATTTTGTTGGGGAGTTCTAGTGACTGAAAAGTTATGACTAACACCATGCTCATCACAATAATCCTCAAATGATGAATTTTCAAATTCGGTTCCATGGTCGGATCTCAAGGAGACAAGTTTCAAACCAAATTTATTTTGGACCCTTTTCAACCAAATTAAAAATTCATCAAATGCTTGATCTTTAGAACTTAAGAAAAGTAGCCAAACATACCTTGAAAAATAATCCACAATGACACAAATATAGCGACTTCCATCTCTACTTACAATGTGCATGGGTCCACATAAATCAATGTGAATAAGCTCAAGAGGACGAGAAGTGCTAACAAACTTTTTGGATTTAAAGGAGCATTTTACCTGTTTTCCCTTAACACAATCATCACATAGTGATTTAAATTCAAATTTTATGTTAGGAATGCCATCTACTAGATCAAGTTTCTTGAGAGTATTTAGTGTTCTAGCATTACCATGACCTAACCGTTTATGCCAAAGCCAAGGGTCATTCTTTTGGACACTCATGCATGATAAGGTTTGACCAGACAATGAACATAAATTAGTCATGTAAACATCTTTACACGTTTTCCTTCAAGAATGAGTTCTCTAGTTTTTCCACAAGAATTCTACATTCACTAGCATGAAACTCAACAATATTACCACGATCACATAGTTGTGAGATGCTTAAGAGTTTGTGTTTCAAACCTTTGACAAGGAACACTTTGTCAACACATAATGACTTTGACTTACCAAATTTTTCAATACCAATGATTTCACCTCTTTTGTTGTCACCAAAAGTCACCATGCCACCATCGTAGGCTTCTAGCAAGAGGAATTGGGTTTCATTTCCCGTCATGTGACGAGAGCATCCACTGTCTAAGTACCAATTGTTGCTGCCCCTCACTAATGCCTTTTTCTTGAGATCATTTACCTCATTGTCAGAATCTGAATCAGAATCAACAGAGTGAGCCATAAGACATTTGATTGATTCTTTCTTTGATGACTTTGGAGCATCTTGATTGAAACGCGAGGAAAGACACAATTTGGCATCTAATTCTTCCTCAACGGCATGGTCCTCATCGGAATCAGACATGCCCCAAATAGCCGACATAACTTTGTTTTTGTATTGATTTTTAGCAAAGTCACGTTTTTCTTTAGACTTGATGTCATCCCACTTTGGACATTCTTTGATTTGGTGACCGTTGTCACCACATTTAAAGCAACCAATAGTGGAGTTTGTTTTTTTCTTTGGAAAACGTCTTTTGCTAGTATTATAACTAAACCTTTTAAAGTTACAACCATTAATCATTCCAACAATGTTTTTAGTGAACATTGCAAACTCGTCATCCTCATCCTCCTCATCACTTGAGAGAGCATTAAGAGCGAGCCCTTTCCCTTTGGAGCTTTCACTAGAACACTTCATCAAGGTTAAGTCATGAGCCATAAGAGAGCCCATTAGTTCATTAAGGGTGAGAGTAGATAGGTCTTTAACTTCCTCAATAGCCGTAACCTTTGGTTGCCACTTTTCAGTTAAGCTACGAAGGATTTTACGAACTAAGTCCTCCGATTCAAAGTTTCTTCCTAGCCTCTTAAGGTCATTGACAATACTAGAAAAGCGTGAAGACAAACTATTGATTGACTCATCTCTTGTCATGTTGAACATCTCATATTGTTGCATGAGAAGGTCAACACGATAGTTTTTAACTTGTGACGTTCCCTCATAAGCAAGGCTTAAGGTGTCCCAAATTTCTTTGGCTGTGGTACATCTAGATATCCGAACCTCTTTTTCACCAATGCCATATTAAAGAATGTACATGGCTTTAGAGTTTTTCTCGACCTTTCTATAGTCAGCCTCGACATATTTATCCTCATCTTTTGGAACACTAATATCATCCTTATTAGTGACCGTAATTTTGAGGGAACCCTTTTGAATGATCAACCAACATTCATAGTCAGCACTTTTGACATAGTGCTCCATGCGGTGTTTCCACCAAGCATAGTTTTCTCCCTTGAAGATGGGATACTTAGTGTGTTTTGAATCGTCCATAACTAAAGGATCAACTTGTTGGTATTAACCATTATCAAGAGCACGAGGCTCTGATACCAATTGAAGAGTTAAGAACGATTAACACCTAAGAGGGGGAGGGGGTGAATTAGGTATACTTTTAAAAATTTCTACTTAACTTGATTATTTGATAACACAAGCAAGACCAATTAAGTACGAGACTTGAGAAGCTTAATTGAATTTAAGTTCACAAGAAGTAACAATAGATATGAGTCACAGTATGAAGGACTGTGACATAGACAAAGCAGCGAGATATGCAATACGTCACAGTATGGAAGACTGTGGCACATGCAAAATAACGAGATGAGCAGTAAGTAAATAATAAGCAGCGGAATGTGAAAGTAAATGAACAAATAAGACGATGTTTTTAAATTGGTTCAACTTCTACTCCGAAGCCTATGTCCAATGTTATTTTATTTCTTGTTTAGAAATTGACTCAAACTTACTAAACCCCTTACAATGAAAATAACTCGCCAACCAACCCCGGTTGCACTCAAAATTAAAGCTACTCCGCTTCAAGAGTTTAAGTGTTCTATCTCACAGGTTTACAGAGTCTTTAATCTCAATCGTTCACTTAATGAACATGGAGATCACAATTAAGACCTAAACACGAGATCATGGAACAAACTTCGATGTCACAGTGCAGCGAACTGATACACGGAGATTTATAGCTCTTTTGAAAAACGATTGAAGACTTTAAAACTTAAAACGATTTTGCAAACACTTGAAAACAAAGCTTTAAACTCATAAATAATTTGCAAAGTTTCTCAATAAATGCTCTTAACAGTCTTGGGAATAAATGAGAAATAAGGAGGTTATTTATAGAAGAAAAAGTGTGTGAAAGATTCTAATCATATTTCAAAAGTAATAATCAGATTTGTAGGCTCAAGAAATCTTTCCATTTTCAAAGCAAAGAGTATCTTCCATAAAGTTTTATGGGAGATAAATTATCTTTCTATAAAAATTTGGGAAATATTATCTTCTATAAATCTTGGGAAATAAAATATTATCTTCCATAAATCTTGGGAAATAATATTTCAATAAGATTAGCTTTAACATCCAAATACACTCCTCTTGTTTTATCTTCTAATTTAGAGTAAGGTCAATCTTTTGAAAATAAGAGTTATTTATAAAGATCAACACTTTTGACATTTTCGAAAATTCTCCTTTCATTGTATCAGAAACCACAATGACGTGCACAGTTGCATGGTTTTGCAGTCACTTGACAAACTAAGAATGCTACACTACCTCGTTTACAACATTTGACTTAGGCTAAGGTTTTCTTCATCTTCGATCTACCTTGCACCATCCTTGAGAACTAATTGAGAGCTTCAAATGCTATAAATCATAACTAAAAGCAAACCATTAAATGACAATGAAACTTGGCATCATCAACCAAGTGTGGTTTTAATAAATTCCCCCTTTGATGATGGCAAGTTTTAATAATGTGTGAAGTTCCCCCTTAGCCCATGATTGGTCAAACTTTAAGCATTCAATATAAGACATAATTAAGCATGTTCAAGGTGTGAAGGGTCAATCTACATTAGCCTAAGTTAAACATCCAATCATGAGGTAAAACATGTTACGGTGAACGCTAGCCGAAGAGTTAAAGGATCACACACTTACACAGGTAAAATACTTCCCCCTCTTTCCCTTCCTTTGCTCCCCTTCTTCTCTTTTTCTATTTCTTGATGGTCTTCCAATTGACCTATGCATTATTGGTGGTTCTAAACATGGAACTTCAAACACATGCCACTGCTCCAAGTCATGGATAAGGCTTATTGATAGTCCATATGCTTCCTTGTACACTCTCACAGAGAACCATTCACTAACAAAGTCAAGAGGGTCCCTATTATCAAATATTATTACTCTAATTGCATGCTTGCAGGGTATACTACTGAAATGCCAAAGTCCACATGCACATTCTTTTTTGACTAATGAGACTAATACAAAGCTTCTCCCATCACGAATCTCATAATCACCTCTGCCTGATATAAATGCTGTATAAGTTCTTGAATCTTTTTTAACACACTTAATAATTTCCTGATATTAGGACAAGTGCCATCATCAGGCCATGAGTCAGCTACATGCTGTCTAGTGGCATGCCTAACTGACGAGCTTAATTTCGCGTGTCGTTAAATTCGCTAATTTGCTACGATCAAATAACAATTTATAACTCCTAAACAAACACAAACTATCTTAAATTAAGGTAGTAAAATGGTAAGAATAGGGTCGAACTCAAGAGAAGGCGGTATTAACTAAATTAATCTAATCTAGACTCTTGCAAAAAGCCAATTAACAAAACTAATTACTAACTAATTACTCTAATCACAAATTAAGACACTAATTAAGACAAAAGCTTAAATTAATTACACACTATGATATTCACATTGACAAAACATGTAGATTAACTTATAAGGAGAAAGTTTGACATGCGAATTGATTAGCAAGTCTAAAATTACCAACAAAAACTAAAGATTCAAATATTCAAATATGGATAAACAACTTAGTGTAATTTTTCCAAGTTCCCAACAATTAACAAAGTAAAGACTCTTCCTTTCCTCTCTTCTCTAATTATCTAATACAAGTTTCTAAGAAATTAGTCAACAAGGATTAAATCAACCAAGATTGACCCTTTACAACTCAACCAATACTTATTAAAACATAAGCACAATCAAAGATGCAAGCTTTATGAACAAAACCAAAGAAACATGCTAGAATCATGTAATAAAACATTAAACCATGTTCTAATCACACAATAAACCAAATTTCACTCAAAAGATTCCAACTTTAAACCAAAGTTACAATCTTTCAAGGTTGCTTCAACAAATATCAAGACAAATTAACCAAATTTATCAAGACAAAGCACTAATTAAACAAACACTTGCTAAGATGGTTAGTCTCAACAATAATTCATTCAACAATGGAATTTAAACATGAGAAAATGATATTAAATAGAGAAGAAGAGGTTCAAAAAGTCTTACAATGTTAAAAGAAGAGAACTTGTTCCAATTACACTAAGATATGGAGGATTTGCTACCCATAATTCAAGTATTACAATTCATAACAAAGTTCAACCAAAATACAAAGCCAAAAATGAAGAACAAAGATTGAGAGAATTCTAATGTGTTGTGTTGTGGAATGTTGCATGCTTCTCTCTCTACAATTTGGCTCTTTTATACCCTTGGCTCCGGAAACCTAGGGCCTTGAGAAATGGGCCTCAAAATGACAAGACGGAGAATGAAGGAACACATGTCTGAGACTAGGACACTGGCAGTGCCCACGGACGCTGGCAGCGTCGTGGGACGCTGGCAGTGTTCACTGGCGCTAGCAGCGTTTCATGCTGCCAGTTTTTCCCCTTGGTTGAGCGTCTTGACTTTCGTTGACCCCTTTGGACTTTAGTCTCGCCTTGACTTCCATTGACCCTTTGGACTTGCTCTTCTTGCATTGATGATTTGCTTGTAGCCCACTCCAATTGTTTGGTTTGGGTCTCGGGTCTCGGGTTTGACTTTGACTTTTGTTGACTTCCGGGTTTGACTCTAAAAGTTGACTAAAAAATACTAAATAACAACATAATTACAAGGACTAAGGTTAGCATAAAACGATGCTAACGACCCGTAAAAAGTATAATAAACGAACCTAATAAATACTACTAGACAACACATTTTGGTGTTGTCAAATGCCCCCACACTTGGACTTTTACTCGTCCCGAGTAAAAACTCGAGATTAGCAAGACAAACACGAGTCCAAACATAGCATGTGAAGGTAATGACCTCTCTTCCCTCACCACTACCTTCTTATATCTCCCTCAAAACACAACCACCTATTAAAAGAAAATGACTCAAAGTTGTTTTAACACACTCTTCCCTTACCACTTCCTACTTATAACTCCCTCAATACAAGACTCGACACACCACCAACTCCGACTCATCTCACCTCAACTCCTCCCTTCTTATACCTCCCAAGATTGTAATATGCCCATCTTTGCCTTATCCCAAGGCATAGCGGGATGATCGTCATCACCAAACTCCATGCAACTCCACATCTTATATCACCCCCTTATTACTCCACTAATGTATAGCATGGTTACTTGGTTGGCCCCAAACTACACAATTCGCACAACCAAGCAACCACATGAAAAATCCACCCATTTGGAACCAAATTTGTGACTCAAAGAAAAATAAAAAGAAATCCTAAGCTAGCCTCCTTCCAAATTCCTCCTTATTTCTCCCTTCTTTTCCCTCCAAAAATCCTCTTCATCGGAAGTATTTTGCTCAAATTTTTTTTTTCTTTTTTTTTTCTTGAAAATCCCTCATTTTGCCTAAGGTAGCTAGAAACTCGTACGCTAAACTCTTATAGGTGTGATCCCAAGATTCCGGTTCGAGATAAGCTTCTAGCCCTACTTTAGCTAGCATATCCCTTGTCAAGTCGTACATTCCCAAGGCATGTAGGGTGCTTGGGGAAAAGAATTTTGTGGTTATGAGGGGTTGTTGTCGGGGTGCGGTAAGTTTGTCCCAGACTTTTTTATGTTGAGCACTCAACCTCTCATAACCCATGAACACCGCTTCAACATCGGTGTCGGGCTCACTCACCGCGGCCCTCTTATTCTTAAAAGCGGTGTCGCTAATTCTGCTAATTAGCTACGATCAAATAACAATTTATAACTCCTAAACAAACACAAACTATCTTAAATAAAGGTAGTAAAATGGTAAGAATAGGGTCGAACCCAAGAGAAGGCGGTGTTAACTAAATTAATCTAATCTAGACTATTGCAAAAAGCCAATTAACAAAACTAATTACTAACTAATTACTCTAATCACAAATTAAGACACTAATTAAGACAAAAGCTTAAATTAATTACAAACTATGATATTCACAAAGAGAAAACATGTAGGATAACATATAGGGAGAAAGTTTGACATGAGAATTGATTAGCAAGTCTAAAATTACCAACAAAACTAAAGATTTAAATATTCAAATATGGAGAAACTAAATTAGTGTAATTTTCCCAAGTTCCCAACAATTAACAAAGCAAAGACTCTTCCTTTCCTCTCTTCTCTAATTATCTAATACAAGTTTCCAAGAAATTAGTCAACCAAGGATTAAACCAACCAAAAATGACTCTTTACAACCCAATTTACACCCATTAAACCATGAGCCCAAATCAAAGATGCAAGCTTTAAGCATAAAACCAAAGAAACAAGCTAGAATCATGTAATAAAACATTAAACCATGTTCTAATCACACAATAAACCAAATTCCACTCAAAAGATTACAACGTTTAAACCAAAGTTACAATCTTTCAAGGTTGCTTCAACAATGTCAAGACAAATCAACCAAATTTATCTAGACAAAGCACTAATTAAACAAACACTTGCTAAGATGGTTAGTCTCAACAATAATTCTTTCAACAATGGAATTTAAACATGAGAAAATGGAATTAAATAGAGAAGAAGAGGTTAAAAAGGTCTTACAATGCTAAAAGGAGAGAACTTGTTCCAATTACACTAAGAAATGGAAGATTAGCTATCCATAATCCAAGTATTACAACCCAAAAATGAAGTTCAACCAAATTACAAGCCAAAACTGAAGAACAAAACTTGAGAGAATTCTTATGTGTTGTGTTGTGGAATGTTGCATGCTTCTCTCTCTACAATTTGGCTCTTTTATACCCTTGGCTCCGGAAACCTAGGGCCTTGAAAAATGGGCCTCAAAATGACAAGACGGAGAATGAAGGAACACATGTCTGAGACCAGGACGCTGGCAGCGCCCACGGACGTTGGCAGCGCCGTGGGACGCTGGCTGCGTTCACTGGCACTGGCAGCATTTCATGCTGCCAGTTTTTCCCCTTGGTTGAGCGCCTTGACTTTCGTTGACCCCTTTGGACTTTAGTCTCGCCTTGACTTCCATTGACCCTTTGGACTTGCTCTTCTTGCATTGATGATTTGCTTGTAGCCCACTCCACTTGTCGGGTTTGGGTCTCGGGTCTCGGGTCTCGGGTCTCGGGTTTGACTTTGACTTTTGTTGACTTCCAGGTTTGACTCTAAAAGTTGACTAAAAAATACTAAATAACAACATAATTACAAGGACTAAGGTTAGCATAAAACGATGCTTAGGACCCGTAAAAAGTATAATAAACGAACCTAATAAATACTACTAGACACAACACATTTTGGTGTTGTCAAATACCCCCACACTTGGACTTTTACTCGTCCCGAGTAAAAACTCGAGATTAGCAAGACAAACACGAGTCCAAACATAGCATGTGAAGGTAATGACTTCTCTTCCCTCACCACTACCTTCTTATATCTCCCTCAAAACACAACCACCTATTAAAAGAAAATAAAATAAAAAGACTCAAATCTTGTGGCACTCTTCTCTCACTCCCCCTCCTTATATCATCCCTCAAGACTAAGACATGACATGCCACCTACTCTGACTCAACTCACCTCAACTCCTCCCTTCTTATACCTCCCAAGATTGTAGTATGATCATCTTTGCCTTATCCCAAGGCATAACGAGATGACCCTCATCATCAAACTCCATGCAACTCAACTTCTTATATCACCCCCTTATTACTCCACTAGTGTATAGCATGGTTACTTGGTTGGCCCCAAACTACACAATTCGCACAACCAAGCAACCCACAAGAGAAATCCACCGATTTGGGACCAAATTTTGTGACTCAAAGAAAAATAAAAAGAAATCCTAAGCTAACCTCCTTCCAAATTCCTTCTTATTTCTCCCTTATTTTCCCTCCAAAAATCCTCATCATCGGAAGTATTTTGCTCAAATTTTTTTTCTTTTATTTTTTCCAAGTTTTTTTCCTTGAAAATCCCTCATTTTGCCTAAGGTGCCCTTTCGGGTTTTCACCTTAGCTTTTCCTTTCCTCTCATTGGTGGCTCGCAACTATATTTTTCATTTTGCTCGGAATGCCCTTTTGGGTTTTCATTCCGTCCTCGGCCACCTTCCCAATTTTTGCCTAGGTGCCCACCCTTGTGGGTTTTAACCTAGCCGGGATTTTCAATATTTTTTTTTCTTTTTATTCAAAACAAAACAAAATGCATCAACACAAAACAAATATATACAATCCTCTCCCCCACACTTAGATTATACAATGTCCTCATTGTAGGGGAAAAGGCGGGGTGCTTCATCAATTGTTGAAATGAGAAGAACCCGAGGCACCTCCTCGGTTTCTCCTCCTCTCTCTTTCTTCTCTAACTCTTCTTCTTCTTTCTAGGCCTTCATCATGGGCCTCTTGTGTGTAAGGAGTGGGGTAGCCGGGATTTTGTTGGATGGACATGCCGAAAAGTGAGCTAGCCAAACCATAAACATCCTCTTGTGCCACCGCATCTTCATATGAATCTTGAAGGTAAGTGTGGTGGCGCTCATTTTGAGCTTGGAAATGGTTTGTGGCTTGCTCCCTCCAAGCATTTTGTGTCGCCCACATGTCATTTTGCTCTTGCCACCTTTGATTTTGTTGCTCCCTCCAAAGGCGGTCTTCCCCTTGCCGCTTCACCATCCTCCTCCACTCTTCTTGTTGGGCCCTCTCGGCCTCCTCTCTCAACCTCTCCCTTGCCTCCACTACATTATGCCAATCATCTAAGGACTCTAGCCTACCTCCTTGGGGTTGCTGCCAATTGTAAGAGGCGTACACCCGTCCACTTATGTGCTTGAGGACATCGTTGGTGCTAGCAAAGTATGATGCCATTTGTTGTTGCCATGGCTCCATTGGGGTGCTAGAACGAGTCTCCGCGTCATACATTGGGGTGTCGGTGTCTTGGTGGCTTTGGTAAGATGATTGGGAATGGTATGGTGGTGGTGGTTGTTGTTGTTGTTGTTGAAAAGGTGGGTTTTGGAAAGGTCCTTGCTCAATTGCGAGGATCTCCCTCTCCTCGCTAACTCGCTCACTTCCCTCACCTTGCTCTCTCCTTAGCCTCCTTCTTTGCCGCAATGGCACTTCCTCTACCTCCGCCTCACTACTACTCTCCCCCAAACTCTCTTCCCTAGGGCAAAAGAAATCCTCTGATTTTGGCCCCCTAGGTAAAGGGTTGTTTGAAGGTCGAGGCATCTTCATATAGCTAAGGTCATCACTCTCCAACCAAAGTCCTCTCAAAGGTTCCACTTTGCTAATTTTGAACATGTGTACCTCCTCTAGCCCAAAGTGGTTGTACCTTGTCAAACCCTTACAAGAGTTGACCTCTTGCTCCTCATCAATCCCCCCCTAATAGTGTTGCACCAAAAAGGTAATCACCCCCCAAAGGTGGATACTTGCTTTAGTATATTTTTGGCGATGCTTAATACAGGCTCTAATGAACAAGTCTGCCCAATCCGGTACCCCCACCCCTCTCGGTAGCATAGTCCACAAACACAACCGGATGGTCTCCGGTACTTTAGCAGGCTCTCCCGCGGAGTTAAAAATGGTGGTAAGGAACCGGGTTATGAGTCTAAGCACGGGGTAGGTGATTGTGGAGAGTTTGGCATCCTTAGATGCGGTGTTACAACCCGTAATATTGCTCCACATGATGTGCATTTCCCCTTTGGGGCATTTAATCTCTTCGGGGTTTTTGGTGATTTTTAGGATTTGGCGAATTTCGGAGATTGGGGCGTTGTGCCAATTTTGGTTGAGGCGGAAGCGGTAGGCTCTTTCATTCCCCTTGGGTACGTCCAACTCGGACAAGGTAGCTAGAAACTCGTACGCGAAACTCTTATAGGTGTGATCCCAAGAGTCCGGTTCGAGATAAGCTTCTAGCCCTACTTTAGCTAGCATATCCCTTGTTAAGTCGAACATTCCCAAGGCATGGAGGGTGCTTGGGGAAAAGAATTTTGTGGTTATGAGGGGTTGTTGTCGGGGTGCGGTAAGTTTGTCCCAGATTTTTTTATGTTGAGCACTCAACCTCTCATAACCCATGAACACCGCTTCAACATCGGTGTCGGGCTCACTCACCGCGGCCCTCTTATTCTTTCCCTTCCCAAACAACTTGGAGATTTTATGAGCCATTTTAAGCAAAAATTTCAACAATACAATACAACACAGCAACAAGCAAACACTCAAAGTAGTTTTTCACTCAAACAAGCAATTCAACAAACACTTGGTGTGCAACAATCTCAACACCTCAAAAGCTTAGTGTTTGTTGAATTCTTATGCCTTACTCATAAATTTTTTACCAATCCTAGCTAAACAATCAACAAGAGCAAAAGAAAAACTCAAAATAAGACTAATTCAAGCCTAATTTTCGAGCAAAAAATCAAAGAATAATGGAAAAAGTTAAGTATGATGTTATACCTTCCCGATTCCACAAAACTTTAGCTCCTTGATGATTAGAATAAGCAAGGAATCCTTCAAAACCCTTTAAAAACTCACTAAAACTCCTTAAATTCGAATTTGAGAAAGAGTTTTCTAGGTTTTCTAAAGGCATTTTGTTTTGAGATTTTGAGTGATTTAGGTTGGTTTTGAGTTGTTTGAATGTAGAATGAAGGTTAGAATGAAGAATTGGATTGATTTTGATGAAGGTTTGTGAATATTTGGGGGAGAAAGGTGAATTTTTGAATGATTGGGGTTATTTTTGGGGTTTTTGTTCGTGAGAATACAAGGTAGAAGTGTTGAAGAACTCGTGCAATTGAGGAAACAAGGACCTGATATCCGCATTAGACGCTGGCAGCGCCCAGTGACGCTGGCAGCGTCCTCATGACGTTGGCTGCGTCGTTGGACGCTGGCAGCGTCCTTCACTGCCAGATTTCCTTCAAGCTTTGTACTTAGCCAAATTTTGGCTAAGTCTTCAAAACACCACTACACTTCGATTTTCACTCCAATGTCCCATAAAATCCTTCAATATCAAAATTTCACCGAGTCCCGCACTTTTTACCCGTGGCACGCATTTCGAGGCGGCCGAAAACTTGCAAAAACTTCACAAAATCGTTAGTAATTTCAAAAAAATTTTGATTGATGCAAATTCCTACTACTTAAAAACAACTCAAATGTTAAAAATTTACAATGAAACTTAAATGAAATATTTACAAGAATAACATATTTACACGGTTTGCTTTATAGTCGATGGTGTTGAGTTATTCGTAACTGTCTGGTGGCTCTTCTTTCTCCAAGTTCTTGAGATGTTTTTGCACATCAACCGACAACAAAAAACTCAACTCCTCTTCTTCCACATTGTTAGTTAGGGCCACCTCAAGTGGGTCGCTATCACATAACTTGTAGATTTGAGGTACCAAAGACTCGAAAATATCTAAGAAAAAACAAGATTGAACATCATTAGGGTGTCTCATAGAGTCATAGATATTATAAGTAAATTTCTTTCCCTCGAATTCCATTGTCAAACATCCGTTTGACACATCAATCTTGGTCTTAGAGGTTTTCATGAATGGCCTACCAAGGAGAAGGGGAGTGGCACTTGCACTAGACTCCATGTCTAAAACATAGAAATCCGCCGGGAAGACAAGGTTGTCTACCTCTACAAGTACATCCTCTATTAAACCTTTGGGATAGACACTAGACCTATCGGCTAATTGAATAACCACTCCGGTCTTAGACAAAGGTCCTAAGCCTAGGGTCTCATAGATGGATAGGGGCATGGCGTTAATAGAGGCTCCAAGGTCTAACATGGCACGTTTGAAACTTTGCCCTCCAATGGTGAAAGGGATGGTGAACATGCCCGGGTCTCCACATTTCTTTGGTAAGTTTTGCTTGAAAATTGCCGAAACATGCTCACTCACCCTAACCCTATGGGTTCCTTTCTTAGGCTTTCTCTTAGGTGTACAAAGTTCTTTCAAGAACTTTGCATACCTAGGGACACTATTTAACAACTTAAACAGAGGAATGTTTACCTCACACTTCCGGAAAGTTTCATACAAGTCGTTCTCCTTGTCATACTTCCTTGTGCTTATCAAAGCACTAGGAAATGGGGCTTCCGGTATGTATTCCTCTACCACATCCTCATCAATAATGTCTTTACCCATCTTTGAAGTGTCTCCCTTGGGGCCCTTGCTTGTGGATGTCCCTTCCCCATTCCTTGATAGCTCTCCATGACCAATTACTAATTCTCCTTGGTCTACAATTTGCAAGGTCCCCATCTCGAGGTTCTTCGTCTTCTTCTTGCCTTTTCCAAGGGGGTGTACCTCAAACTCTTTGCCTCCCCTTAAGGTCATGGCACTAGCGTTCTCTCTAGGTGGTGGGATGGTTTGAGATGGGAATCTTGTGGAGCTTGAGGCTTGAAATTTTGACATATTGGAAGCTAATTGGGATAGTTGGACTTCCAAGTTGCTTACCCTAAAGTTATTTGCCTCCCTATCCTTCCTTGCCTCTTCTCTATCTCTCCTTGATTCCTCTTGATTTCTCCTTGCCTCCTCCCTATCTTTCTCTTGATTGGCAAGGAGTGTTTGCAAGATATCACTCAAGTTCCCTTGAGAAGAAGAATTTCCTTGAATGAGGCCTTGATTCGATTGTCTTTGAACATTGTTTTGAGATTGAGAGTTGCTTGGGAAATTTGAATTGTTGGGCCTTTGATTGTTGTAAATTCTTTGTGGGTTTTGTTGGAAATTGGAGTTCCAGTTTTGGGTGGGATTTTGGGCTCTCAAATGATTGAATTGACCGTTTTCAAAACTTTTCGACTTATCCCCTCCCCATCCCAAAAGGTCGCGATTCCCCGCTTGGTTGTACATTCCCCCACCACTCGGGTTCCTTGAATTGTAATTCCCATACCCCATAACATTAACACTTTCCATAATTGCTCCTTGTTCAATCATGATGTAGCATGTGTTGGTGGCATGGTCACCCCCACAATATGAGCATTAAATCGGTTTGGGGTGTTGAGAGAATGAGTTACCTTTGTTAACAACCAAGTTTGACATCATACTTTTAAGTTCACCCATTTTTTGCATGATCATGTTGTTTTGAGAAGCATAAGGATCTTCCATGGAAGATACATTCCTAGAGCTTCCTCCCCTTTCACTCTTTGTTCCATAACTTCTTGTGTTCATTGCCAATTTTTCAATAATATTGTTGGCCTCGGCCACATTAAGTGTATCAATTCCACCTCCGGTGGCGGCAATGATCATTCTTTGGTCATTTTCGCACAACCCCTGATTGAAAGCCGTCAACAAATCATCTCCCGACATGCCATGGTATGGGCATCTTGCCACAAGACTTTTGAAACGCTCACAATAATCATAAAGGATCTCCCCCATTTCTTGTTCAATGGTAGTGATAAGCTTCTTTGAGTGATTGTGTCTTGAATCAGGATAATACTTTTCAAGAAACTTTTTCTTCAAGCCCACCCACGTGGTAACGGAGTAAGCCGGGAGGCAAAAGAGCCATTCTTTCGCGGCATCTTGAAGAGAAATAGGAAATGCCCTTAACTTGAATTGATCTTCGGTCACTCCTTGGGGAATAGCACCTTGGCAAATCATATGAAATTCGGCCAAGTGTCTATTAGGGTCATTCGCCACCATGCCATGGAATTTAGGTAAGTTGTGGACGAAGAAACCTTTGAGCTCAAAGTTCACATCCCCCATGGGAGGATATGTAATACAAAGGGGTTGCTCCTCATAATTCCTTACCCGAATCTCACCGATTGTCCTATTATCCTCTATATTGGGTGGGTACAGGACATTCAATGGAGATGGTATCCTAGGTGGTGACTCAAACACTTCCTCCGGTTGTTCTTAAAAAATATTATTTTTCAATTCCTCTTCACTAGGTTCCCTCCAAAAAGGTCTCCTATAAAGGGGATTTGAAAATAACCAATTTGATATGCTACTTGAAGATGGATCAATATCTTGGTCACCAATTTCCTCTTGTGACCTAGGCATAAACTTCTAAAACAACTCAACAACACAAATTAGTAACTTCAACACAAAATAACCTATAAGCTAAGAAATTTGAAAACTAATCTAAACAAGTTATGACACTAACAAGAGTTTCAATTTGATAATTAGCTATATTGCCTTCCACGGCAACGACGCCAAATTTGACGAGCTTAATTTCGCGTGTCGTTAAATCCGCTAATTAGCTACGATCAAATAACAATTTATAACTCCTAAACAAACACAAACTATCTTAAATAAAGGTAGTAAAATGGTAAGAATAGGGTCGAACCCAAGAGAAGGCGGTGTTAACTAAATTAATCTAATCTAGACTCTTGCAAAAAGCCAATTAACAAAACTAATTACTAACTAATTACTCTAATCACAAATTAAGACACTAATTAAGACAAAAGCTTAAATTAATTACACACTATGATATTCACAATGACAAAACATGTACATTAACATATCGGGAGAAAGTTTGACATGAGAATTGATTAGCAAGTCTAAAATTACCAACAAAAACTAAAGATTCAAATATTCAAATATGGAGAAACAACTTAGTGTAATTTTCCCATGTTCCCCACGATTAAAAAAGTAAAGACTCTTCTTTTCCTCTCTTATCTAATTATCTAATACAAGTTTCTAAGAAATTAGTCAACATGAATTAAACCATCCATGGATGACCCTTTACAACCCAATTTACACCCATTAAACCATGAGCCCAAATCAAAGATGCAAGCTTTAAGCATAAAACCAAAGAAACAAGCTAGAATCATGTAATAAAACATTAAACCATGTTCTAATCACACAATAAACCAAATTCCACTCAAAAGATTACACCTTTTAAACCAAAGTTACAATCTTTCAAGGTTGCTTCAACAATATCAAGACAAATCAACCAAATTTATCTAGACAAAGCACTAATTAAACAAAAACTTGCTAAGATGGTTAGTCTCAACAATAATTCATTCAACAATGGAATTTAAACATGAGAAAATGGAATTAAATAGAGAAGAAGAGGTTAAAAAGGTCTTACAATGCTAAAAGGAGAGAACTTGTTCCAATTACACTAAGAAAGGGAAGATTAGCTACCCATAATCCAAGTATTACAACCCAAAAATGAAGTTCAACCAAATTACAAGCCAAAAATGAAGAACAAAACTTGAGAGAATTTTAATGTGTTGTGTTGTGGAATGTTGCATGCTTCTCTCTCTACAATTTGGCTCTTTTATACCCTTGGCTCCGGAAACCTAGGGCCTTGAGAAATGGGCCTCCAAATGACAAGACGGAGAATGAAGGAACACATGTCTGAGACCAGGATGCTAGCAGCGCCCACGGACGCTGGCAGCGTCGTGGGACGCTGGCTGCGTTCACTCGCGCTGGCAGTGTTTCATGTTGCCAGTTTTTCCCCTTGGACTTGACTTCCATTGACCCTTTGGACTTGCTCTTCTTGCATTGATGATTTGCTTGTAGCCCACTCCAATTGTCGGGTTTGGGTCTCGGGTCTCGGGTTTGACTTTGAATTTTGTTGACTTCTGGGTTTGACTCTAAAAGTTGACTAAAAAATACTAAATAACAACATAATTACAAGGACTAAGGTTAGCATAAAACGATGCTAACGACCCGTAAAAAGTATAATAAACTAACCTAATAAATACTACTAGACACAACACATTTTGGTGTTGTCACTAACCATAGAAACCCTCCTCACACCTTCAAGAAGTCTAAGTACTGGCAACAATCTTGAGATACTGGGATCAAACTTTTGTTTTGCCCACTGATCCTTATCACCTAAGTCCAAATACCACCTGACACAACCCAATCCTCCTTGATGAACTACTGTTTCCATGGCTTTCTTGAAACTGTACTCTGAAATTGCATTTACAACCCTCTAGAACAGCTTATGCATGAGGATTCCAGGGTAATATTTCTTGAAACTCTTACACAAGTGTCTGGCACAAAATCTCCTGTAGGCTTCAGGCCATACACTCTCCAGAGCTGGTTCATTCCCTGCAATTTTTACAAACAATGTTCCAACCATTGCCACATAAGATTGGAACAAGTTAACACATAATAAAATCAATGCATACCTTTTGCCTTTCACATATAATAGTCCAGTTATTTCTTTGACTCTCCTTGATACATTCCTTCAAATGCCAAAAAAAGGATGACCAGCTATCCTTGTTTTCAGATTCAACCACTGCCACAACTATAGGAAAAAGCTCATTGTTTCCATCTAAAGCTACAACAGCTAACAATACCCCACCATGATTGCCCTTAAGATGGGTTCCATCAACTCCTATCAAACTTCTACATCCAACAATAAATCCCTTTAACTGAGCAGTAAATGACACAAAGATAATTTTGAATTGCATAGGCCTCTTAGGTGTTTCCATCTCAACCCAACTGCATATGGCATAACTTTCAAGATTGGTTTTCTTGATCATTTAACAGTATGCAGGTAGCTTCTTGTAAGACTCATCATGCCCTCGATTGATCTCTGTCATAGTTATCTTCTTCATTCTATATATAGTAGATGTCTTCATTTCTATACCATATCTTTCTTGAAGCAATGACTGTATTGATTTTCCAGAGATATCAGGGTTAGCTCTGATGTCTTCTATCAGCTTCCTAGCAACCCAAACAGAGTTTACCATTGGATTATGACTCTTAACACCAACACAACCATGTGCAGGGTTGTCAATGGACTTGATGGCCCAGGTTGTTCCATCAAGTAGGACACTTGCATGGATTCTCCATTTGCAATTAATTGTTGCACACTCTGCTGTATATCTACTGTTGTCAGCCTTGACCACAATCACATAAAACCCTTCTTGGATGCAAAAATCTCTAAGAACATCCTTAAAATGTTCTTTGTTCATAAACAACATCCATGGCCTTAACCTAATTGAACCAAACTCCTTATCATAATAAATTTCACCATTTATACATTTTTGTAGCAAAACCTCCTTTATCATCAACCCATTTATTTTCATCAAAAGGAACATAACCATCATCTATAAAGTTTAAGCTTGACAACACTGAGTTCTCTTCAACCTCCAAGTCAGTTAGTTCATCATCCTGAAATTCCTAGACCTCTAATTAGACTCCTCTAATTAATTCATTAAATTACCTTAAATTAATGATATAGGATCTAGTTATCATGCATGCAAATGTAAAAGCATAAAATAAAAGATAAGACGAAAATATCCTTACATTGGGAATTTTCGGTTCAATATGGGCACAATAAGAACTCCTACTTATTATTCTTGAGCATGAAATTAATGGATGATCCTTCATAAAACAACCTCCAAAGTAGAAGGTCTCCTTCTTGTTGCACCCAAGAATCAACCCATATAATCTCAACTTATTATTAACTAGATAATAAGTAAGACATTATACTACTAATATTATTGCATTACTACACTAGTAATTAATATGGTATGAATATTAGTTTGCATGTTAGTTTTAGAGAGATGTTGAGTTTTAGAAGAAGAAGGAAAATAAGCATAAAATGAAGTGGATGAAAAATGAACAACTCTCGTTCTATTTGAAGGCCACAATGGCCGGTCCACTTGAGCTACAAGTGAGCTCAATTTTGCTTATTTTATTCACATGAAAAATGGCTTGAGTGTAGAGTTATAAGAATGATTAAATCTTTTAGGATATGTCATTATCAAGTGTGTTTATGTGCAAGTCACTCAAGACAATTATCATTGTCTTTTATGTGTACACAACCGGTTACTTATTTTCAATATGGACCATTTTGATTTTTGATATTTGTCCCACAAATACTTATTAATCATATGCTTAATTATCTTGTATAATTAAGTGTCAATTTGATCATATAACAATTATATGACTCAAATTAATAAACAATATGTACTTAAATTTTAAGTGATATTTTACCATTATATCAATATATAATGGATCTCACAATGCCCAGTTAATTTATTTTACAACTCCTTGTAAATATAATTAACTAATTACCTCTACCTCAAAATATATGCATAACCTCAACTAATTTAATGAATTAACGATTAATCACTAAATTAAATCTTATTTAATCGTATTAAAATAAGACGTAAAATTTATTCAGTCAACTATCGTATAATTGACTAATAAACTTAAGTGGAATGAGTTCCTATCTCAATTTCCAATAAATAACTCTCGTAACTAAACGTACATATCAAATATATGTAATGCCCTAATTAAACTGTATCATATACAAATAATTAGTATTCTATTTGGGTCTCATCCTATAGGTGTGACCTAAAGGGATCAGTTGATCACCGCCGTCATACGACAATAACGTCAAACTCTAGTCAGCTGAGTGTTACTGATTTACGTTAATCAACTGACGTGGAGTATCAAAATATTCTAATCATGCCACGTATATTCCAAATGAGTTTTATTATATAAATGCACTATTGTGGAGGACACTTACTCCAACAATCTCCCACTTGTCCGATACAAGTTGTGCATGTAGCAACACTATTGTGGAGGACTCCTCCTCCTACAATATCTCCCACTTGTCTCGACAAGTTGTGTGCTACCGATTCTCTTGTCTCTTTTGTGTCACATCCTCCCACCCATCGCAAGGTGTGTTACAGGTCGCACTTGTGATTGAAAAATATAAGTAGAGTGGTTTCTCGATCTGGGAGAGTAACTGTCTGACCGGAAAATCTACCAGAGATCTCTTCCGAGCGTGGCCAAGCATTTCCAGTTACTACTCCTCGAGTGGCCCGAAGATGTTAATACCCAACGTGGGTGGACAATTCCTGTTGACTCATCTTACATTGTATGATGCAGATCACCATGACCCAGAAGATGTCCATCGGCCTCCTTTCACGGCATGACCTAGGACAAAAACCAAAGTCAATCAAAAACTACGCCGGCTCAGGTAAATTGTCGCCAGTCTAAAGAATCGACTCATAGGAATAAAATAGAAATCCCCGCCACGACCAGGCTTCAACAATTTTGATAAGGGACTCTATTATGGTCACTGCCTGACAGAATGTCTCAACAGTTTGTCTATGTAAACGACCAGTCATCTCCATGAGCCCATGGTGCTGAACCAACCATCGATTGACTTACAATCTAGTCACTTCGAGATGTCACCTCAAATGAGTGACTAGGGACAAAACACCTAGTTCATCATGTTCACTTGAATTGGGTTCAACTTTTCTTTCAACCAATTCGGATAAACATCATGCTCGTCATGTCACCTCAAATGAGCGATTATCTAATATTTGGGAAAATTGATAGGCTATCAATAATTTCATATCTCATAATCTCTAGCAATTCAGGTACATATTTCAATCCCCATTGAAATGACATGACTATCATGTTCAGCCTGCAAAAGCATAGCTAATGCATTAGCAATACTTGCATCTTTCCCATCTTTCTGATTACTATTTCTCTTTGTCTACGTAATCTCATATTACATAAAACTTTCTGAGTATATGTCTAGGTTTGAATCTAGACTTAGGACACTTGGCCTAAAGGTAGCTCCCACTATTTTACCATTATAGTGGGATAGGATATACAGCTATAGGAACTACTTCTAATCCCTCCAATACTGTCGAATCCATGCTACTTTCATATGCATCATCATATGATGCAATGTACTCCATTTCCGTTGTGAAATCCGCAATGATAAACTGTCACACTTCCAGCGGATACATGACATTTATATTTGAAAATGTCGCTCCTACTTGGAACCTTTCCGATAGTCTTTTCTGCTTGGAACTTTTCCAACAGATAAATCTTCTATAAAACACAGCCAATTCGTGATTTCAAATCACTTTGATCAGTTTGGAAAATGAAGTCTGTGTAACCCGTTACACCCAACTCACTATAAACTCCAAACACATGGATCATATCTTTAGTCCTTCGCAAGTACTTAAGGATGTTCGTTATGGCTATCAAATGACTCTCACTTGGATTTGATTGCAAACGACTTGTCATGCTCAAAGTATGCGAAATGTCGAATTGAGTATACATCACAGCGTATATAATTGATCCCGCATCGGAAGCAAAATGAATATTTTATCATGTGTTCAAAGTCCTTGAACTAGTTAAAGATCTTATCAATATAAGAACTTTGACTCAACGCTAATATCCTTTTAGATTTATCTTCATAAATCCAGATATCTAAAAGATGTATTCTACTTCTCCAAAATCTTCCATTATCTAAAATGATCAATGAAAACCATATTACTCCCACTAAACTTCATGTATTCAACATAATTCCACGAGATATCGAGAAATATTTTACAACATGATTGACACACTAATTCCAACTCTTTAGTGCTTACTTAAGACATTCACTTAAGCTTGCAAAATTAACTTAGGATAATTAGGATCTACGAACCCACAGGTGGATATAAAATATTCTACCTCTTTTAGAATCGTATTAAAGAAGGTGGTTCTTGAGATCCAATTGTCATCATACTATTATGGAATGCTGTAATCGCTAAGTATATTCGAATGGATCGAAGAATTAAGGTTGGTGCAAAACTCTTTGCCTACCAATTTATCTTTGAAAACATTTTAATGTTCATCCATGCAAATTTCGATCTTAAAAATCAATTTACATTGAAGATGTCGTACTTTTTCAAGTAAAATTTACCAGGTCACATACTTGACCATCATGCATGGAGTTCATTACGAATCGCATGACCTTAAGCCAAAGCAAGAAGTTGGGACTAGAAACAGTCTTTTATAAGTCATAGATTAGAATTCATCACTATTAAGGAGTGATAAAATTCCACCTGACCTCTTAGGTTCCGAAGAAACAACTACTGAACAAACAATGAGGAAACTTTTTCGGACCATATGCTCAGTTTGTGGCTCTTGAAACATTTTCTCCCACTCTGTCTTATCAAAGAATAATCGTATTTTTATTGAAAGACAGCATCACGAGTCACAAACTCTTTATCTATTTGAATGGATCGAAGAATTAAGGTTGGTGCAAAACTCTTTGCCTACCAATTTATCTTTGAAAACGTTTTAATGTTCATCCATGCAAATTTCGATCTTAAAAATAAATTTACATTGAAGAGGTCGTACTTTTTCAAGTAAAACTTATCAGGTCACATACTTGACCATCACACATGGAGTTCATTACGAATCACATGACTCTAAGCCATAACAAGAAGTTGGGACTAGAAAGAGTCTTTTATAAGTCATAGATTAGAATTAATCACTATTAAGGAGTGATAAAATTCCACCTGACCTCTTAGGTTCCGAAGAAACAACTACTGAACAAACAATGAGGAAACTTTTCCGGACCATATGCTCAGTTTGTGGCTCTTGAAACATTTTCTCCCACTCTGTCTTATCAAGTAATAATCGTATTTTTATTGAAAGACAGCATCACGAGTCACAAACGTTTTATCTATTTGAATGGATCGAAGAATTAAGGTTGGTGCAAAACTCTTTGCCTACCAATTTATCTTTGAAAATGTTTTAATGTTCATCCATGCAAATTTCGATCTTAAAAATCAATTTACATTGAAGAGGTCGTACTTTTTCAAGTAAAATTTACCAGGTCACATACTTGACCATCACGCATGGAGTTCATTACGAATCACATGACTCTAAGCCATAGCAAGAAGTTGGGACTAGAAACAGTCTTTTATAAGTCATAGATTAGAATTAATCACTATTAAGGAGTGATAAAATTCCACCTGACCTCTTAGGTTCCGAAGAAACAACTACTGAACAAACAATAAGGAAACTTTTCCGGACCATATGCTCAGTTTGTGGCTCTTGAAATATTTTTTCCCACTCTGTCTTATCAAGAAATAATCTTTTATTGAAAGACAGCATCACGAGTCACAAACGCTTTATTCTCGTGGTCAATGTAGGATTATTGAGCACTTGTTTCATTCGGATAAGTTAAAAATTAGGTACGCTACCCACCCATATCGTATATGGAATGAAATCAGACTGTTTTAAATATGCTTTAATATAGTGGGAAAAGAAATAACAGACAAAAATAAAAATCCCAAGGTTAGTCAAATGGCTGAGTTTGACTTGACAAAGACAAAACCATATCATTTAAGGTTCTGTTTCTCTATTCAACAACACCTTATCTAATAATGTGTGTTTAGAGAAGTTAACTTGTGAAACCATTTCACAATACTTTTGGTGAAAATCAAAGTCAATACTTAGATATTTCTTTTACGATTTGGTCGTAAGTCCTTGATCTAATATTCTTGGTGGTTAACTACTTCACATTGAAGCTCTTTGAACTTTTCAAAGATTTTCTTAGCACCTCATTAAGTAGAATCAAATATAATATCTACTTAAATCGTCGGTAAAGAAAGTGAAATAGCCATTACCATCTCTGGTTGTGTTTGTTATTGGACCACGCATATTTTTATGTAATGAGACCAATAACTCACTAGTTCGATTTCCTTTTCAACAAAAAAGGGCACGGATCATCTTGTCTTGAATACAAGATTCGCACACACCATAAAATTCAAAATCAAATGTTTTAGATGTGCTACACAATCCAGAATTAAGATTAGATTTGGGTCACCAATTTTGAGCCTTTTTCAATCTATATGACAAGTAATTTCTAGTTTAGGTCAAGAATATAATTACCTTTGATTGGTATGGGATAATCATTGACCAAGTATAGGCATAAAAAGATACAACGCTTGTTCCATTCACAAAAGTGAAACACTTGTGTCGTACACTAAAGTGGATACTATACTCTTTATTTAGAGGTCATGTACATAATAACTTTTATTAAAGTATACCTCTAAATCCAAAACTAGATTGATCACATTATAACCTTTATATGTCTCTATAGAAATAAAACTACAATAGTTATATTCCCCTTGTAGGTTGACATTTAATCATGGCTAGTCGTCGCACAAATCATTATTATATGCATTGAATACATCGATGAAAACCTTAATGGGTATCTAATACCCAAAAAAAATTGCATTTAGCAAAAAAATGTCGATCATATAGATATTATGGGTGAAAATAGTACACCCTATTTCTAACTCTTTAGAAAACTTGGGGTAGATTCTTTTCTAGTGTCTTACACTGTAAAATAGAATCATCAAAAGTTGGGTTCGACACCTTGCTTGGGTTTTGACTTTACTATTCAAAATAGCCTTGCATTTTTCCCTCGCCTTGTGACAATATCGTGTCAACCTACTCTTGAACCTCGTCTTATTCTTAACAATTAAGAATATAAACATCCTTCTTAGTGCTCCCACTCACTTTCATGAATCTCTACTTAGACAAGTATATTAGAATTATTGTGAAGACTATTCTTCATTTCATTCATGGTTTTACCTTCAAAAAGGATAAAACTTTCATGAAGTGTCTACGGTATTTTGGTAATTCACGATTTCAAATAAATCGATTAACCTAGTCGTCCTAACTGATTTGGCCTCTTTTGAGGTAAGTCTCGATAAGGAGCATTATGACGACATACCAAAAATAAAATTATATTCGTTGGAGCGAAAAGATTGATGTACCATTGTTATGAGAAGACGTCACTAAAAATCAAAACGTTTTTGACTAAGTGTGGCTTATTTATATACTCTTCATAAGAGACATTTGCAATGGTGAATATGAGGATCAAAAGATAAAATTCCTTTTGTCTTTAGCTATGGTGGTTTAAACGGAGATTTAAATTGCAATAAAAAATGATACCGTATAAATTAATGGAAACTTCTTTCCACGATTGAACGGATTTACAAGTTCATAGAAGGAAGAAATATTTGTCATTGCGCGAATAAAATAAATATCAACGGAAAATAAACATTCATTGCTTATATATAATTCACTTGTAAAATTTTTTTAACAAGTCAAGCATTTATATAATGACCTCTCACTAAATTATATAAATAATTCCAAGACCCATCTTTAGATAAAAATAGTCATCGTATGCTACCTTTATCTAAAAAATGGTAAGTCAATACTTGACTAATTCTACCCTTAGAACTCTTGGTTGACGGATTTCAACTAAATCCATCTCCTAGTCCCAAGATAACGCTTATCTCGTTGAGTCCAATCCAATTTAGCTTGTGATCGTATCACCCTACTTACCCGAGGTAAAAAGGGACCCACGAGCGTGGTAGCCCTAATGAACACGGGATTCATAGGTGTTACTAATTGGTAAGGCTAATCTCAAATTTTTAAAGTCATGTGAGAGGTCTTGTCAATTTAGTTATTAAATCCCTATAAGCGAACTAAGTCGGTGAATTTTGAATAACTTTGAATTGACAATCGAGAAATAATAAAAATGCATGTTGGCGATTTTGGCATGTGTGGAATAACATAAAGCAAGCAAATAACAAATCCTAGTATGACCATCTAGCTAATCTAATTAACTAGATGATTACAAAATCAGAAACTAACTCCTTGGCCCCTTGCCTCTTCATGGAACATGCTCCAAAAAAGCACCGTCTTTTGGAACACCGACTTCGGGAATATCCGTCTTCATAATAATTAATTACAAAAAGATACAAATAAAATTCCTATTATACATTTGATCTAAAAATGAAATTAAATTATTACAAACGGCGATACGAGATCGCACGTAAAATTACAACCGAATCGGTATTCCCTTACATTACGGGTAATACCGATTAAAATAATCTAGGCCATACTAGGTACAACTTGCATTAAAAATTAAATAAATGACATTCATTCATTCATTAATAACAACATAAATAAAATGCTGTAAAAATCATGCCAAAATCGCCCTTAATACTTATCATGCTCATTCTAGCTCAGTTTTATGGATTTCATCGATTTTTAACCATTAAAAATCAAAAATCAACACTTAAATCGTATTTAAGCTTAAACTAATTTTCTAAACTGATTTAGAACTCAAAATTAGTCCCCACTAATTTTGTTTTTATTTTATTAGTTTGAATTGATCGTATTTGCTAAATATAGAGGTTTGATCATAACATTTATGAAATAAACCCAAAATAAAATATAAACGCCATAAAATTTTGAAACAAAAAATTTTGTACATTATGGAAAACTTCCAGGAACTCCAAAAACCAAAAATATTTGCCCCAAAAATTTGAATTAATTTTATGAACAAATAACTTTGTATTCAACGGTTTTATCAAATAAAAACCATTAAATATAGTAAAACAGTGAAAAAAATTATAAAATTTTACCAAGATGATATAAATCAGATTATAAAATGTACCAAAAGTTTTCAAGACCAGAAAAGAATTTTTCAATTTTATGAACATAATAATCACACTTTATTGACTTTTATCTCATAAAAATCAATAATCATGCTAAACTTAATTAAAAGTCACGAAATTTTACATACACTATGTACAACATGCATGTGCGATCATATAAAATTTCATAGCCAGAATCTGTTGGAGTAAGTGTCCTCAACAATAGTGCGATCACATAATTAAATCTCAATAATAAGAATACAAAGGGATGATGAATATTATAATCAACTGGTCAACATAAATCGGTAACGATTGACTCAATTGAGTTTGACATTACAGTCGTATGACGGTGGTGATCAGTTGATCCCTTGAGGTCATACCTAAAGGACAATCCGCAAATCATGTACATTAATTAATTGTATAGCGATACATATTAATTAATCCCTTAATTTGGTAAGTTTAAAGTGAGAATTATACCTTATTGTAATGTGATTAAATAAGTTTCATTTTGGTAATTTAATTTTTATATTACTAAAGAATGCATTATGTTTATGAAACATTTGAGATAAGCTAAATTGGTTGATTATAATTACAAATTGTTGTAAATTATATTAACCATATATGAAATGACCCATTTTATTTACATGTAATTATAAAATGTGACTTAAAATGTTAAGTCTAATTTATTTGTTATGAAATTGCATTTAAATTAGTTAAAATGTACATTTATAAGCTTAACTACATGTTACATGTCACATGTCACATATGTGACAAATGACAAATTATAAAAATAAAATGGACACCCATTTTATGATATAAAACCATTTGGGGGGGAGTATAGGGTAGGATTTAGGTAATTATAATTGTTCTAATTAAGAATTAAACAAAATGATTACCTACCTAAGCCTAGCCTTAAGTCTATTGCTTTGTTAAGAACAAAAGCAAAAGCACCCACGCTTCCCCATGTATGGTGGCCGGTCATGGCTTACATAATAAGGAGTTTTTTCTCCTTATTTGTATTGATTCATCTCATAAGTTTTCATATACTTATCTTTCTTAAAACCTACATCTCTCACTAAGAAAACTTAAGAAGTTTTGTTATTAACTTGAGTTCATAATTTTCTAATAAAATTACTAAGGTAGTAATAAGAGTTATTAGAAAATATATATTTAAGGGCTACTATTATATTACTTGTAGTAATAATATTGTAGAGTTTTGGGTATTGTCTTGGTACAACAAAAGGAGAGTTCTTATACTAAGGACTTGGAATTTATTCCCTAATATTATTAGCTCAAGAACAAAGTAGGAAGGAGTTCTATTTTGTGCCCAAAATCCTTTAAATCAATGTAAGGAAATGGTTTCTTCTTATCTTTATTTTTATTGTTATGCATGCATAAGATCAAAATGGTTTAAGAGTAAACTATTAGTTATATGATATTAGAAATGTCTAATATTGAGTTTAAAAAACTTACAAAATCAACATGAAACTATTTTTAGTTAACTTTTAACATAAAACATGCATATTAACATGATTTAAAGGCCATAAATCAAATTAAATAGCAAATTAATCCCTAAATCACCAAATTTGACCACAACCATTTTGAGGTCAGTAGGTATGCATGCAAATCAAAAATTTCGTGCAAACCAATTTTTAACACAAATTTTCAATGTTACCCAAGTTATCGTATAACTCGATTTTAATGCTTAAAATCAACATGCATGTAACAATTGAGCTCTGATACCACATGAAAATCCTAGACCTCTAATTAGACTCCTATAATTAGTTCATTAAATTACCTTAACTTAATTATATAGGGTCTAGTTAAACTGCATGCAAATGTAAAAGTATAAAATAAAAGATAAGACGAAAATATACTTATATTGGGAATTTTTGGTTCAATATGGGAACAATAAGAAATCCTTCTTATTGTTCTTGAGCATGAAATTAATGGATGATCCTCCAGAAAACAACCTCCAAAGTAGAAGGTCTCCTTCGTGTTGCACCCCAGAATCAACCCAAATAATCTCAACTTATTATTAACTAGATAATAAGTAAGACATTATACTACTAATATTATTGTATTACTACACTAGTAATTAATATGGTATGAATATTAGTTTGCATGTTAGTTTTAAAGAGATGTTGAGTTTTAGAGAGAAGAAGGAAAAATAAGCATAAAATGAAATGGATGAAAAATGAACAACTCTCGTTCTATTTGAAGGCCAAAATGGCCGGTCCACTTGAGCTACAAGTGAGCTCAATTTGCTTATTTTATTCAAATGCAAAATGGCTTGAGTGTAGAGTTATAACAATGATAAAATCTTGTAGGATATGTCAGTATCAAGTGTGTTTATGTGCAAGTCACTCAAGACAATTATCATTGTCTTTTATGTGTACACAACCGGTCACTTATGTCCAATATGGACCATTTTGATTTTTGATATTTGTCCCACAAATACTTATTAATCATACACTACTACAAATACAGGCAATAACAACGCCCCATCAACAACACATACTCACGAAAATAAAGGAAAACCGTTGTGGAATGGAGAATTATTTTTCCGCGGAATTTTATTAAACCTAATAACAACGGTATTAGTTTTTCGAACGTTGTTAATAGTTTTAACAACGGCGTGAACTAAAATAACCGTTGTAAATAAATTTACTAATAACAACAGTTTATTCTATATCCGTTGTTATTAATTTAGCGCGAAATAAGGAAAAGTAATAACAACGGGTATGAAAAGCCCGTTGTTATAATGTGTTATAACAACGGTGACTATGAATAATAACCGTTGTCAATACTTTTAATAAAGATGAAAAAAACACACAACACTAATAACACTGTACTGCAACACAAAAACACAAACACAAAGCGATTATACTGCATCACAAAACCACAAACACTAATAATCTATTGATTTCCTGATCGTCTCTTTGTCATCATCTCCGTCTGCTATTTCTTATTAATCAGGTATTCTAATAATTTTTCTTTATTGATTTCCTGAATTTCGTTTATTTGTGAATTAGTTGCCTTATACATTGCATTTTATGAATTAGTTTTAATTAGTTGGATTTTCTGAATTACTTGGCTTACTATATATACTACGAATGTAGATAAATGACTCGAACTTGGATGAATGCTGCGAATATGAGTGACCCAAACTATAAGGATGGTTTAGCTGAATGTTATGAAGTCGTTGTGAACAATTTGAATGGTTCTTCTAGTATTCCATGCCCTTGTGAAAGATGTGGTAATATTAGGTATATGGCTATTCCGGACGTTAAAATTCACCTAGAAAAGTATAGTTTTAGTCGATCCTATACCCGTTGGATTTCTCATGGGGAATCATTAGAGGAAGATAATAATTTTGAAGAAGATGATCTTGAGGTATACGAAAGGATAACTGATGATCCCGAGTTTGCCGAGTATGTTGAGTTGGAGGCAGACGAGTTGAATGTTGGGTCTACAGATAATGAAGAAAAAGATGATGAATCAAATGCTTTTGAAGATGAAAACATTAATTTGGATGACCCTGACAACATGTATGAGAAGTTGTGTGAGTCTGAAGCGCCTCTATACCCTGGTTGTAAGTACACAAAGATGTCGGCTGTGGTGAAGTTGTATAATATCAAGGGGGCAAATGGGGTTAGTGACACGTGTTTCACTAGTTTATTAGCCTTGATAAACGTCATGCTTTCAGATGGTAATGTTCTTCCCGTTAAGACATATGAGGCTAAAAAACTAATTAGAGGGGTGGGTATGAAATATGAGAAAATACATGCATGTCCAAATGATTGCGTATTGTATCGAAAATTATATCAAAACTTAACCAATTGTCCGGTTTGTTTTGAGTGGCGTTATAAGGATAAGGAAGGGATACCGGCTAAGGTGTTATGGTATTTTCCAGTGATACCAAGATTCATAAGGATGTTTGCGAATAGCAATGATTCAAAAATGTTAAATTGGCATGAAACTGGAAGAATAAATGATGGGAAGCTAAGACACCCGGCAGATGGTATGCAATGGAAATCGTTCGACGCTAAGTATCCCGAGTTCGGCATTGAACCTAGAACCTTACGTCTAGCGCTGTCCACTGATGGAATGAACCCACATGGAAACATGAGTACCCAACATAGTACTTGGCCAGTAGTGTTGGCAATATATAACTTACCTCCATATGTGTGCATGAAAAGAAAGTACTTGATGTTGTCGTTGTTAATTTCCGGCCCTAAACAACCTGGAAATAATATAGATGTCTATTTGGAAACTCTTTTAGATGATTTGCGAATTTTGTGGGATAGTGGGATAGAAGTATTTGATGCATATAGGAATGAAACTTTCAATTTGAGAGCGATGTTATTGTGTACAATAACCGACTATCCGGCTTATGGCAACCTTTCTGGGCATACGGTGCATGGGAAAGAGGCCTGTCCATTGTGTGGGGAGGATATCGAGTCTGAATACTTGAAGTGTTCTCATAAGTATGTGTATTTGGGAAATAGGAGGGGCTTGGATCCTGACCATTGTTATCGCAAGCAGCAGAAAGCATTTAATGGACGTCAAGAACATCGTCAACCTCCTAGAATTTTGAGTGGGCATGAAGTTTATCAGAAAGTAAAGCATATTGAGATAAAATATGGGAAGAAGAACGGCTCTAAATTGTCTACTCGTGGGTATAAGAAAAGATCCATATTTTTTGATAAACTTCCATATTGGCCTGACCTGGAGGTCAGGCATTGCCTCGATTTCATGCACATTGAGAAAAATGTCTGTGATAATATTATCAATACCCTCCTGAATGTTCCTGGTAAAACAAAGGATAACGCCGCAGCTAGGGAAGATATGCAAATGATGGGTATTAGGCTAGAGTTGGCACCACAGAAGAGAGGTAATGGTACATTTTTACCGCCAGCAGCTTATACCCTTTCACGGAATGAGAAAAAAGAGTTTTGTGCATGCTTGAATGGAATTAAAGTGCCACATGGTTATTCGTCCAACATCAAAAGCCTTGTGTCGATGCAAGATCTAAAACTCACCGGGTTAAAGTCACATGATTGCCACACTTTGATGCAACAATTACTATCCGTGGCTATTCGCTCCATTTTACCTGAAAAGGTACGATATGCTATTACCAGATTCTGTCTCTTCTTCCAGTCCATATGCGATAAAGTCATCGATCCCGATGATGCGGATTCATTGCAGGACCTCGTTGTCACCTCTCTTTGTCATTTTGAAATGTATTTTCCACCCTCTTTCTTCACTATCATGATTCACCTGACCACTCACTTGGTTAGGGAGATTTTGTACCTTGGGCCCGTGTACTTGAGATACCAGTATCCTTTCGAAAGATTGATGAAAGTCTACAAGGACTATACATCTAATCGGTATCGTCCAGAAGGTTGTATTGCTGAACGTGCTATATTAGACGAAGCTCTTGCATATTGTTACGCTCATCTCTCCCCTGAGGAGTTAATTGGCGTTCCAAAGAATCGTCATAGTGACTGGATGACCGGAAAAAGGTATTAGGGGCCGGGTTGAAAAAATTGTGGCACGTGACATGTTACATTTAGCACATACGTATGTGCTAAACAACGAAGATGAGGTGCAACCTTATATTCAACAACACAAAGATGAGCTCAAATACAATCACCCAAACAAGAGCGAGATGTGGATTGCAAACGAGCATAAGAAGACATTTGGAGAGTGGTTTAGGAATGTTGTCTTGGAGTATAAGAATTTGTATGGTGATGACATCTCTTCTAGGTTACTACGTCTTGGGTTAGGTCCAAATGCCAGGGCCACTTTTTTCAGCGGTTTTGCTATTAATGGTTATACTTTTTACACCCGCGAGCAAGATGAGTTGAGCACAATGCAAAATAGTGGTGTGAGTTCTGAATTTGAGGCAATGCACTTTGCTACTTCAAAAGATAAAAACCCTATTTGGGGAAAATGCCTTTATTATGGTGTTATTCAAGAAATATTGGTATTAGATTACATTGATTTCACAATACCTCTGTTTCGATGTAACTGGGTTGATAACAACAACAATTGTGTTCGAAAGGATAAAATGGGATTTACGTTGGTCAATTTGGATAAGGTTGGCAATAATAAGGATGATCCTTTCATAATGGCATCCCAAGCTAAACAAGTGTTCTATGTCACCGATCCTATGGATAAAAAGTGGTATGTTGTACTATCTATAAGGAGTAGACGGGGTGCACCCGATAATGGTGGGGATAAGGATCAGGATGTCGTGTTTGAGGGAATGGATCACTCTTCCACTGTATCTTATTTCGACAATGTTGACACTGATCATGATAACATTGAAAGCATCTATATGCGTGATGATCATGGTGAAGGTATTTGGGTTAACGAAGAAACTATGTAGGGCAAGAAACGTCCCCGATCCTGAGGTGGTATTGTCTTTAGTTTTTGTTAGCTTTGGTCATTGTTGAAGATTCCCAAATTATTTAGCTTTTGGTCATTCATTATACAGTCTCCATGTTTTGGTTTCTGCTGATATTGCAGTGTATAGTGCTTATGATATTGCTGTCTTTGTTGGTTTCTGCTGATTATTATTGCAGTGTATAGTACTTATGATATTGCTGTCTCCAATTATAATTAAAAAAAAAAAAAATGTAAGCAACAACAACGGTTTTTGTAAATATACCCGTTGTGGTTAGTAATAACAACGGTTATTAACCATAAACCGTTGTCATAGTGTTTACTAATTACAACGGGTAGACTACTATAACCGTAGTCATTCCTCTATCACAACGGTTTGATTATGATAACCGTTGTCAATATATGTAGATAGGAAACACACACTAATAATACGACTGTACTGCAACACAAAAACTCTATCACAAAGCGATCCTTTTTCTGTCATCATCTCCCTTATTATTTTTGAATTTGTGAATTTGTGAACTATTTCTTGAATTTGTGAATGTCATTTCCTGAATGTCGTTTATTATTTTCACCAATCAATGTCGTTTATTAGCAAATTTGTTAATGTCATTTCCTGAATGTCATTTCCTGAATGTCATTTCCTGAATGTCATTTCCTGAATGTCATTCAATTCTAATTTTGCTTTATCGATTGAATAGCTTTGAATTGAATTAGTTTAATTACTTCTAAACTTAAGTCAAAAAACAAATTAACGTATCAACATTAATATTATTAAATAATAAGTTCAAACGGCGCCACACACAAATGGCGCCAAAACAACAACAACCAAAAAACCAAACAACTACAACCAAACAACAACAACAAATTAAATTGAGTCCGGGTAAATCTCCCGGATAGCTGCCACCGCTAGAGCATATGCATCAATCGGGTCAGCCTCGGCCAGAGCCAACCCTTCCCACTGCTCTACCTGGGTCACTTCAACGAGGTCGACCCCATTTGGCCAACGGTGACGGTCATGTTCGGAAGCCACCCATAGATATGGCCCAGGCTGGTGGTCCGTGCTCTCAATAAAATCTTTTCGCCCATGCTCGGCCTTGTCAAACATTCTTGCCAGTTTGAATGCGGACGCACGATGAGCATCCGACATCCCAAACTCGAAAACGAGTTCCCCTGTAAAGTGCCTGCGATGATAATTTGGCCACATCTTTCTGATTAAATAGCCATTTCGAATAAGCGTATCACGGAGTTTTTTGTAACTTTTACACACAACGTAGCCACCCTCAATATGACAAGGCATTTCTTTCATGATGCAAGCATATGGTTTAGTAAAAGTTCCAGACATTTGGTATGGTTGATGTTAGTATTGAGGCTGGGAAATTTTGTATGGTTTAGCAAATATGTTATTGATTAGAGTTGGGAATTTTGTATGTGGTTGATAACCTGCTTGTATTGAGGCTGTATTTATAGAGAGTTATTTAGTGGAGTTATTTATTCACATGCATGCATTGGTTCACATGAAGGCATTGATTCACATGCATGCATTGGTTCCCAAAACGACTATACATTCACATGCATGCAGTACGTTATTGATTGAGTAAATGTGTGAATATGCAGTCAATGCATTTACTGCAATGTGCAGTCAATGCATTTACTGCCATGTGCAGTAACCCTATCACAACGGTTGTGGTAACGAAAACCGTTGTGGTTAGTAATAACAACGGGTTTTCGTACCAATAACCGTTGTTATTGCGTAATAACAACGGGTTTTTGTACCAATAACCGTTGTTATTGCTCAACATTATTATTTTTAATTAAAAGATATTGCAGTCCAAACCCGTGAATAAACAACAGCAGAACCAGCATTGATTAAAGCATCCATTGAACATCATCAATGGCAGCATAACCCCTCTATAAATACAGCCTCAAAACCCCTCCTTTAAATATTACATAACTACCCTAAAATTAATATCATCAATGGCAGCAGTTAACCTTCCCAACGATGAGACGAACCTTACAAAATTGATTGCAGATGAGGAGGAGGCTCTTGCCGTAGTTCCCGCTGATCATCACCCATTGATTAAAGGATCCATTGAACATCGAAGGGATTATTGGATTGAGAGGCGTGAAGCAGTCCGACTTGTCAACCAAGCGTCGTCATCATCATCGTCATCATCATCGTCCTCTGGCTACCCACGTCGGCCTTATACTCGCAGGTTGGATGCCGCAAGAGATATGTTGAGCTGTACCCGTCCTACCTTATCTCCACATGCAAGACGTGTACTTGCAGGCATTGAATCTGTTATTGCAAAATACGCGGTTAATGATCCGGAAGTCATCAGTATCATCAATATTGTTCCGGATTGTTGGTGGCAGTGTGAGAAAAGCTTTTTACTCTTAACCGGAATTGTTCCGGATTATTTAACATCTTTATTTATTTGATGTCGGATGAATGTAATGCACTTTAATATAAAATCTAGGTTATTCCTAATGAAATCAATGAGAAAGAATGTTGTTTAAAGTGTTTGAATTGATGTTCAATATTTTGATGTTTGATCAATATATAGCGATAATCTACTATATATATATAGAAGTATATAAAAAAGGGTTTAGGGTTTAGGGTTTAGGGTTTAGGGTTTAGGGTTTAGGGTTTAGGGTTTAGGGTTTAGGGTTATTTTGAAGTAACACACGTATACTAATAATGATAATTAATAATTAAAAGTGATCCGACCCGAAAATGATACTTAATAATCATCACGCGGATAATAAATAATGATTTCTATCGAATTAAATTAAATAACCCGATACTAGCTAATTAATTTTGGGTCGGACAGTTTCAGGTTTGTGATGCAAAAACGGCCCGACGAATCTAACTACCTGATCGGAATATGGCCTATTATTATTAATAATAACCATTTATTTGTTGATAAAACGTATGTACATACATACATACACAATAATATAATATATATATATATATATATTATATATAATAGGTGGTAAAAAAGCAATAATAAACCGTCCTTTTTAATTAATTTGAGCATATATATATATATATATATATATATATATATATATATATATATATATATATATGCATCGTCAATATATATATATATCCGTCCCTTTTATTAGCGTACTTGAATTGGATGAACGAAGTCGATCGACCCCATATATATATATATAGATATAGATATATATATATATATATATATATATATATATATATATCATTATTTAATTTGGGAAACATTGACGTGTATATATAATACTTACTTGCATGTATGTGCATTGATGAATCTGTTATTATTGCAAATTGTAGTACGAGCGTCGTTAATTAATGATCCGGAAGTCATCATCATTTAATTATTATATATATGTATATCATCATCAATATTATATTAATTATCATCAATATTATTTCAATATTAAGTAGTACATATATATATACGAGGTAATTAATAATGACACGTGCCCCCGACCCGGCCCAAAAGCGATCGACCCGAATTGAAGTACGTAGCTACTTGCTCTAGATAGTGGATTGCCCGATCCGTAACTGCTGGCCTGGCCACCCGATCGATCAGTTTCAGGTTAACTAGTGATGCATGATAATTATAATAACCAGTTCCTTAATGAAAAAGAAAATGACCCGATTCGAGGATCCCTATCTAGACTCGATATATATATACCACATCCGCTTGACCCGGAAATTATCGACGACCCGCCCAATTATAATCATTCCCGAAACAGGCACGAATTGAAAGTCGAAAGGACCCTCATCAGCTCGCTTCGATAGTAATTGAACCAAAAACTAAAAATAATTAATAACTAACCCGATCGATAACGTTATTAATTACTGTGACACCCTCAAATTTGCAGAAAGAAAAAAATAATTTAACTAAATAAAAGATGCGAATATATAACGAAGGTGTCTTAAATAAAAAGGTTCAACAAAAAGGAAATAATATTATACAAAATACATATCCAAAACGGGAGACATATCTCCCGTATAAATACGGAAATAAAAGAGTGTATAATCATATACAATCCTAAAGAACCGAATATAGGTCCAAGGTAAATACTTCGCTCGCTAGCTCGTCAATGTACCCAATGTATGCATCACAAACCTGCCAACCGCATTAAATATAAACACGGAAGCCACAGTCAGTGGGGAGTAACTCCGAGTTCTCCCAGCCACGAAATGTCGAGTTTAATTAAACATGAATAACATAAAAGCAATGTATATGGGAAATACAAAACTTAACATATATGATATGCTTTTCATGTTATGAAACAATTAACTAACATATAACCTAGCATATGAAAGTTATCATGTGAATCCGATAATAAACTATAACACGAGGTAGGGAAGCTGGTATGCTAGCTCAGAGGTTACCGTTAACATAGCCATGATACACTCAAACCCTAATCAACACGTAATCATGTGAATCAGTTAACAATCGGTAATCCAAACTCTATCAACCTTAGCCGGCTTGCATCTCACCTTCTAAGATTCATAGAATCATACAAAAATGAAAGACTGATACTTCTACAAACAGGCATAAGTTCTTAGTACGGCGATAGTCTACTTCTGTAACTCGAGGCTATACCACAAGGTAGGAAAACATCCTAGTCCTATACTGATCAGACCTAGCGACAACAGCTATTCCATTCCCCGTCCCATGACATAACCGTCTATGAGAAACTCTACTAGGCAACCCCCTAAGCAGAGATGGCTAGTACTTAAGCTGGCTCCCTTCCCAAAGCGGAACTCTTAGGATGCCATGCCCCGACTTGGCTATAAGACCCCCCAGGCGCCGGGACACAAAAGCTATCAAGCAGTGAACATATACTTGTTAAAGATAGTAAGGCCTATCAATGTCCTGGTCCAAGATACTCATTTAAAATTAGAATGGTCAAGACGCCATATACTCATAATTCTCTATGGGTACTTAGTCAACACGACACCAACCATAAAATCAAACAGTCACGGAAACAATTTCCTAACATGTGACTAATTGCATATAAATCATAACCAAATAACATATCGCCTCATATCTACTAAGGCTAATTCATTAATTAAATACAACATTACTTGAAGACAAATCCCCGACCCGAGTCCCGCGACGGGTCATCAGTCAAAACGGGGCTGACTAGATCTTAGTTTGACCAAACCCGTTTGGTCAAACCGCTAGAAACAGAGTCTTTACCACATAGACTTCAACATAAAATCATCATATTCAATTCCATGTTATATTATTAAAACTTCTAACATGTAAATTATTACATTTTACGTAACCCCCCGCTTGACTTAAAGGATATAAATTTAAACTACGATCTCGTCTTATAATTTCTAACATGTGAGAAATAATAATTTTATGAAAAACCTTTTTAATTAAATATTTTACGTATTAATATTTCCCACTTGCTAAATATTACAAAACACGATAAAAATGACGATAACTCAAAAACCGTCACAAGTCCCAAAGTGGGAACCACGGGGCTTAATTTTGTGGCCGAGACACCATGGGCCTGGACTGGGCCCCCACTGCCTAGTTTTTGGGCTGTTTGGCCTTTTTAATCGATTTTCTACAAAAACACGTTTCTAATTATGTCTCCCGGCGCATGCTTAACATAATTATAACCCGTCAAAACAACAACCAATCAATCAAACATCGACACAACCCAAAGACCAAAACCCGGACCCACCATGGACCAACCCAGACCGGGTCTGAACCGGCCTGGACCGGCTGGTTTGGTCCGGGTCACAGCCATGCTCCACGGTTCAACCACAATCAACACCAAACAAATTCCAACATGTTTTTAATTAACAAACAACCATTTTAACAATCATTCATACAAAAATCATGATTATAATTAAATCATAAAAATATGTCAAGAATACAAAACATGCTATAAATTCATAAAACATAATAATAACCACTACTTAGCATGTTACTAACTAAAAATCCATAAATCATAATAACATGAACAAAAACTAAAGATGAACCAAAAACAAAAGAAACAAAAGCTATGTAACATTAAATCGTCGAGTAACTCGGAATCGTTACCTTAGCTAGCAAAATCAAGTAGCACCAAAATAAGAAGTAAAGAAAAACCCGTCTACTAATCTTCACCCAAAATATACGATTCACCAAACTCGTCTTCAAAATCTTCCCCTTATAAGAAATGACAAGAAAAACATTATTAGAATTTAAAACTTGATTTTCCATAATTAAAATGTTGAAAACGATTTTGACGGAATTGAAATTAAACCGTACTTGAAGATGGAGAGCGAGGAGGAGATTCTAGAAATATAAGTTAGGACGGATTTAATTAAGAAATGAAGGTTTTATGATGATTTTGCTCAAGAACTACGAAGAACGACGAAGAACGATGAAGAACGATTAAAGAAAGTGTTAATTTGATCTTAATTTGATTTATTGTAAAATGGAAAGGTAGTTAGTGAGTAAAGTGGGGTGGGAGTGCCGTGTAATTATAGGGAAAAATGGAGTCGGGTTTTGAAATTGTTGTTACAGAATTGACTCGGGTTTTATTATTATAATAAGATAATTAATTAGATATTAAGTTAATTAAATCAAATATCTAGATATTATGTTATTGTAATGAAAAATCAAGAAAATATCTAGTCCTATTAGAGGAGAGGGAGCCGTGTGATGTTAGAAGAATCGGGTCTGTTTTGTAAACGATTTGCGTAATTTTCGTTGACGGATCGATAAAGTTATAAATATCTAAGATATTATTATTAGTTTAATAAAAAGAATGAAAATATCCTAAAGTGAGTGGAAAAAGATGCCATGGGCGTGTGACTCATGCCAAAGTCGGGTTTCGGGTTTGTTTCGGGATTTAAAATGACTCGGGAATAGTTAAATGATGTTCGGGATTAAACCGTAAAAGTTATTCTTTAAATTCCGAATAAATTCAAAATAATTATATTAAATTATGATAAATCTAAATAAATCTTAATAAAAATAAATTAAAAATCTTATTTTTTTAAATAAAATTTCGGTCTTCAAACCTACAAGGCGAGTCGGGAAAAGTCAACGAAAGTCAAAGTCGACTTAAAAGTCAAGAAAAGTCAAAGATGACTTAAAAGTCAAGAAAAGTTTATGACGACTTAAAAGTCAAGAAAAGTCAATGACGACTTTAAAAGTCAAGAAAAGTCAAAGACGACTTAAAAGTCAAGAAAAGTCAAAGATGACTAAAAACAGGATTTTCATGAAATCTCTCAGAAATTCCAAATACGAACTCGGAATTTCAAAATACGACTCGAAACAATAAATTCTATTTTAAAAACTTAAGTCTGCTGAAAAGTGTTAGTAAATATTTTTACTAGAAAATTGGGTACTTTTCGGGTTGTTACAATCACCCCTCCTTTTAAAAAGTTTCGTCCTCGAAACTTAGAAGAAGGAACGTAACATATATGTAGGTCTATTTCAAAACTGTTAAAAATATACTTGTAATAAAAATACTGAGTCTTATCAATGGAACGGAAAGTTCTCGTCCGCGGTCAAGAACCTCGTCGTCCGAATCAAAGACTTTAAAAGATACCTTTTCGCATCAATAAATGAGAAAACTAGTTATCGAACGTCTCCAATAACGAGTCTCAACACTCCTTGACGGTAAAACTACTTGAAATCATTAAAATATTTCCAAAAGCTTTTAGTTCAAAAAATTTTATAGTAAAGGTAATAACTCTACTATCTATGCTTAAAATTTCTAACTAAAACTTCTAATAATCTATCTATAGAAGATGATATTCGATAGAAAGAACAGAATATTCGAAAGAATAAATCGAATAGAAAGAGGAAAGGAAGAAATAAATCACAAAACTATCTTCCATCTATGACAATTCAAATGTCGATCGCAACTCGACAACACTAACTGTACAAGTAAACTAGTCCTCAAGAGAGTGCAATAATCCTCAACATCTTCAATCATCAGATTCCTACCAAATTATTTCATAAGCATGACACATCGAGTAACAACTCCCAATTATTCAAATTCAATTAGAATCTTCTAAGGTCCATCGGTACGGTAAACTCCATAACTAACAACCCATGAAAGGTTCATTACGAACTCTAATCTTCTTAGCTCCATCAAAACTCTTATTGGAAATCACCATCAAAATATTTATAATTAGGGAAACAAGACCGCTAACAACCACAAGGTAAAAGAGTTTACTATGAAATCCTTTGATCTAATTTATTCCAAAAATTCATTTCCCTAAATTATTAACACTGAACTTTCTCATCCTCAAAAGTTGCATCACAAAAACTCAAAGAGATTAGTCACACAAATCTCATTTCACTTAACTTTTGCCAAACATCGGGCAATGCAACCGTAAATCAATTTATTTATCTCTTCCAAACTCTCAATACATCGGTTTTCGCTTATGACGATATTCCCCAAGTTGTATCATCAAATCCTAATTCCACAAAGTATTAATTCCCGTTAGGATCCAACATTTAAAGATCGTAATTTCCCAAATAACACTTAAAGAATTACTAAATTTCTTAACCACAACTACCAACTATCATTATGATTATTTCGATCCTCAAAACGATATTGCAACATTAAGCTTTCATAGTCTAAAACCACTAGGAAAGTTTCATCATAAGATTATCCTCAAATCCTTATAATCGTCTAAACATGAAACTAGTTTAAATAGGATGGTTAGGTACCATATTCGAAACTTCTTCAAAACACACCTACTAACCCTCACGTTAGCTAATAAGAAACTACCTCCCAAGAGAATAGAGATAAAAGAACATGATACAAGGAACATTAGGAAGCGTCACTAAAGACTATGATAAGATGAAAAAGGCGGAGGCGAAGAAAGAAAACGAGGTTGAGGAAGAGACTAAGCAGATAGAAGAATTATGAAGCTATCCGAGTAAGAAAGAAGATACGAGCATGAAAACACATCTCTGGACGGTAAAGATATAGGAGTACTTTCTCCAATTGAAACTTTGAGAAGCAAATTATCGGATAGTCTCATCGAAATTAAGGACGAAGAAGCTCCCGTATCTAATAAAATTAAACACGGATTTCATAAATTGAAACATACCAGTCACCAGGTCTGGTTGAGCATCGGCCTCAGCGCGGCTCATGACGAAAATTCGAGCCTTCGGTCTCCCAGATGTAGCTGGTGTAGAAGCTATCATCTTCCTATCAGGACATACAAATGACTTGTGTCCCGGTTTCAGACAAGTAAAGCATACAATTGGCTTGTTGAAACAGCCAATACCTGGATGCATAGGCATCTTGCACGCAAAACAGGTACGACCCTTAGGATCGTTGTTGTTGCTCGGGACAAATGGACGGTTTGTCGGATTTGCCTGTCCACTCTGAAAGTTCCTCCTCTTGTTTGGAAAAGAAGGAGAAAAGGAAGGTCGGGAAGTAGGATATAAAGGTCTCTTGCCAAAGGCATTAGGAGCTACAAACGAAGTACGGGCCTCTTCGGCAATCTCCCGAATAGAACTCTCTGCCCATAGGGCATCATTGTAAATAGAGACGAAAGAAGTAGCACCCCTACTAATCTTTCCCTTCACCTGGGGAGAAAGCTTCCCTAGGTAAAAGAAGGCTTTGTCTTCCTCCCTCGAAATAAGCCGAGTGGCATAATGAGCCAACTCGTTGAACTGGGTTGTGAACTCTTGAACTGATAATTTTCCTTGTTTGAAATCCATAAACTCTTTCAGCTTTTGCTGCCTCAACTCATCCGGGTAGAACCTCGCTTCCAAAAGTTCACGGAAACGGGTCCAACCAAAATTAGGTTCCAGCTTGGCAGTAGGACCAGAAAGAGTCCACCACTGATCGGCTTCCTTCACTAAGAAGTGGGAAGCAAGACGGACCTTATCCTCTTCAAGGACATCATACAGAGAAAAATTCTTCTCCATTTCACGTAACCACCTTGAAAGCTGAATGGGATCTACCTCACCACCGTAGGTTTGGCTTGGCTCCTAGATAGTTGTGAAGCAACCCATGAACAACTTCCGTGTCTCTCACGGTCGGGAATAGGATTAGGAATAGGATTTGCTGATTTTGCTGATTTTGTTGGTTCTGAATAATAACGGTAAGAGCTGCTAAGATCGTGTTGTCAATTCTCGGAGGCATCTTGCAAAATAAAACACAGATTAGTACTTATCATTTAGCAAGCACAAAGAGACTACAACATAAATCCTAATCTACCCATCTTACCCTTCTATCTCACAGTTTATTATTTCTTAAGGTCAAGTTATTTATGCAAGGGTACACAAACGTGCGTCGGGAGCAAAATAGCTCTGATACCAACTGTGACACCCTCAAATTTGCGGAAGAAAAAAAAAAAATTATTTAATACATAAAAGAAATACGAGAATACGATACGAAGGTGTCATAACATAAAAAGGTCATTACAAAACGAAAATACTATTATACAAAATAAATCTACAAGACGGGAGACATATCTCCCGTATAAATACAGAATAAACTAGTGTATAACAATATTACACAAAAACTATGACCGAATATAGGGTCCAAGGTAATACTTCACTCGCTAGCTCGTCCATGTCCCCCAAATATGCAACACCACCTGTTCGACCGCATTAAATATAAACACGGAAGCCACAGTCAGTGGGGAGTAACTCCGAGTTCTCCCAGCCACGAAATGTCGAGTTTAATGAAACATGAAAACATAAAAGCAATGTATATATAAAATACAAAACCTTAACATATATAATATGCTTTTCATGTTATGAAAACAGTTAACTAACATATAACCTAGCATATGAACGCTATCATGTGAATTCTGTAATAAAATATAACTCGAGGTAGGGAAGCTGGTATGCTGGCTCAGCGGTTACCAAGTAACATGGCCCTGATACACTCAAACCCTAATCAACACGTAATCATGTGAATCAGTTAACAACCGTTAATCCAAACTCTATCAATCCTAGCCGGCTTGCATCTCACATTCTAGAACTCATAGAATCATACATACATGAAAGACCAATACTTCTACAAACAGGCATAAGTTCTTAGAACAGTCAATAGTCGACTTCTGTAACTCGAGGCTATACCACAAGGTAGGAAAAACATCCTAGTCCTAGACTGATCAGACCTAGCGACAACAGCTATTCCATTCCCCGTCCCATGACATAACCGTCTATGAGAAACTCTACTAGGCGACCCCCTAAGCAGAGATGGCTAGTACTTACGCTGGCTCCATTCCCAAAATGAATCGGTAGCCATGCCCCGACTTGGATATAAACCCACCAAGCCGAGACACAAAAGCTATCAAGCAGTGAACTCCATATGCTCGTTAAAGATAGTACGGGCCTATCGATGTCGTGGTCCAAGCTACTCATTTAGAATTAGCATGGTCAAGACGCCATATATCCATAATTCTCTATGGGTACTTAGTCAACACGACACCAGCCATATAATAAATCAGTCACGGGAAAACATCCTATCATGTGACTAATTGCATATCAATAATAATCAAATATCATATCGCCTCATATCTACTAAGGCTAATTCATAATTAAATACAACCTCACTTGAAGACAAATCCCCGACCGAGTCCCGCGACGGGTCATCAGTCAAATCGGGGCTGACTAGATCTTAGTTTGACCAAACCCGTTGGATCAAACCGGCTAGAAGCAGAGTCTTTATCACATAGACATAAAATCAACATATTCATTACATGTTATTTTATTACTACTTCTAACATGTGAATTATCGTATTATACCCAAAACCCGCTTGACTTAAATGATTTCAACATAAACTAATCTCGTATTATAATTTCTAACATGTGAGAAATAATAATTTTTATGAAAAAACCTTTTTAATTAAATATTTTACTTATTAACATTTCCCACTTGCTAAATATTACAAAACACGATAAAATGGCAATAACTCAAAAACCGTCACAAGTCCAAAGTGGGACCCACGGGCTGAAATGGGCCGGACCCAATATGGGCCTGGATGGGCCCACGGGCTGTTTTGGCTTCAAAAAGGCTGTTTTGCTTTAATTTTTCTAAAACCGTTTTCTAATATTTTCCCGCATGCTTAACATAATTAAAACCCGTCAAAACAACAATTAAACAACCAAACATCGACACAACCCAAACCAAAACCCGGACCCACCTTGACCAACCCAGACCGGGTCTGAACCGGCCTGGACCGGTCCGGTTCGGACCCGGTTCTTGCCCCTTTCTCGGTTCCATCATCAAACACACCAAATCAATTCCAAACTTGTTTTTAATCATCAAACAACCATTTTAACAATCTTCCACACAAAATCATAACTTATTAAAATCATCTAAATTTGTCAAGAACAACAAACTTGTTAAAATTTCCTAAACAACATAAAAATCATAACTTAGTAAAAATCATTAAAATTCTTCAAGAACACTAAATTTGTTAAAATTCCATAAACAACATAAAAAATCATAACTTATGAAAAACCATAAAAATTCATCAAGAACAATAAATCAACATAAAAATTCAATACAACTTAAAAATCATCAAGAACACTAAATCATCATAAAAATTCATACAACATAAAATCATCAAAAATCATCAAACATCACAAAAATTCCATACAACATAAAAATCATAAAACAACATAATAATTAATACTTAACATATTACTAACTAAAAATCCATAAATCATAAAACATGAACCAAAAATAAAGATGAACCAAAAATCCAAATAAATCAAATTAAAGGCTATGTTACTAACTTAACTCTTAAATACTATAACATGAGCCAAAACTAAAGACTACAAAAAAACAAAACTAAGGCTATGTGACATTAATTCGTCGAGTAAATCGGAAATGTTACCTTAGCTAGCCAAAATCACTTAGCACCAAAATATAAGAAATATATAAATAAGAAAACCCTTCTACTAGTCTTCACCCAAAATATAAGAGTCCCCAAATTCGTATTCAAACTCTTCCCCTATAAGAAATAACAAGAAAAACAATTATTAGAACTTAAACTAAATTTTCCATAATTAAATGATGAAAACGATCTTGACGGAATTGAAAATAAACCGTACTAGAAGATGAGGAGCGAAGAGGAGAGTCTAGAAATATAAATTAGGAAGGATTTAATTAAGAAACGAAGGATTTATGGAGGTGTTGCTCAAGAACGATGAAGAACTAAAGATGAACGATGAAGAACGCGAAGAACGATTAAATAAAGTGAGGTTTTGATCTTATTTTGATTTGTTGTAAAATGAAAAGTTGTTTGTGAGTCATATGGGTGGGTGTGTGCCGTGTGTTTATAGACACATAAAGGTGTCGAGTTTTGAAATTGTTGTTCCGTAATTGACTCGCATTTAATAATTGTTTTACGGTAAACGATTAAATATAATTTACGATAAAGTTAATATCAAGATATTATGAGATTAAAATGTAAAATAATGAAAATATCAAGGCTTAAGAGTGGGTAAGTGTGCCGTGTGGAATTGTGATTGTCGGGTCTGATTTCGAGCGTTTTGCGTAATTTTCGTTAATTGATCGATAAAGCGAATAGTGATCTAGATATTATGATATTGTAATCAAAAGAAATCAAAATATCAAGGCTATTAGAGGACTTTAAGGAGCCGTGTGGTTTGAGGTGATTTGGGTCTGTTTTTGCTCGATTTGCGTAATCTCCGTTGACGGATCGATAAAGTAACAAATATCTAAGATATTTGTATTAGTTTAATCGAAAGAATTAAAATATCTCAAGTGAGTGGAAAAACGATGACATGGGCGCGTGACTCATGCCAAAGTCGAGTTTCGAGTTTGTTACGGGATTTACGATGAGTCGGGAATAGTTAAATGACGATCGGTTAAAAACCGTAAAAGTTATTCTTTAAATTCCAAATAAATTCAAAATAATTATATTAAATTATGACAAATCTTAATAAATCGAAATAAAAATAAATCAAAAATATTATTTTTTTAAATAAAATTTCGGTCTTCAAAATCGCAAGCCGAGACGGGAAAAATCAACGGAAGTCAAAATCGACTAAAAAGTCGGAAAAAGTCAAAAATGACTTAAAAGTTCAGAAAAGTTTAAGACGACTTAAAAATAAATAAAAAGTCAATGACGACTTTAAAAAGTCAAGGAAAAGTCAAAGACGGTTTAAAAGTCAAGAAAAGTCAAAGATGACCAAAAACGGTCTTTTCATGAAATATCTCAAAAATTCCAAATACGAACGCGGAATTTCAAAATACGACTCGGAACAAAAATTCCTATATTAAAAACTTAAGTTCTACTGAAAAGTATCCATAAGCTATTGCTTAAGCAAATTGGGTACTTTTCGGGTTGTTACAATCACCCCTCCTTTTAAAAAGTTTCGTCCTCGAAACTTAGAAAAAGGAACGTAACATATATGTAGGTCTATTTCAAAACTTGTTAAAAATATATTGGTAACAAAATACGGGGTCTTATCTACGGAACGGCAGGTTCTCGTCAGCATCAAGAATATCGGTAGATGGTACGTAATCTTCGAATGGTTAAATCGAATAGAAAGAGGAAAGAAAGAAGGAAATTTACCTCAAGCAACGAGCTCGGGATATTTAGCTAATATCTTAGCTTCGGGTTCCCAAGTTTCTGATTCGACGTTTCCACAACGCCAAAGGACACGAACTACAGGCACCACCTTGTTTCGGAGTTGTTTGTTAGCCCTTTCAAGTATACGAATCGGCCTTTCTTCCAAAGCCAAATTAGGTTCCAAGTCCAACACTTCTTCTTGAATAATATGACTCGGATCACTGATATAATTCTTCAATTGCGAAACATGGAACACATCATGAACTTTGCTCAAGTTCGGAGGCAATTCCAGACGATAAGCAACAGGACCAACTCTTTGAAGCACACGAAACGGTCCAATATATTTAGGACTCAACCTCCCTTTCACTCCAAACCGTTTCACTCCTTTCATTGGTGATACTTTAAGGAATACACGGTCTTCAACATCAAATTCAAGCGGTCGTCGACGAACATCGGCATAGGATTTCTGTCTATCTTGAGCGGCTTTCATTCGTTCACGAATGACTTGAACTTGATCGATCGTTTCAGTAACAATGTCGGGACTCAACATTTGATCATCTTGCACTTGATCCCAACAAACAGGACTACGGCATTTCCTACCGTATAAAGCCCGTATGGTGTGACATCTTGATAGAAGCATGATAAACTGTTGTTATCGGAAAATGACACCAAGGCAAACCTTTCTCCCAAGAGTAATGAAAATCTTAAAGCCAAGCACGAAAGAAGATCTTCCAAGGTTTGGATCGTTCTCTCAGTTTGACCATCAGTCGCGGCATGAAACGCTGTGCTCATCAACAATTTACTACCCATGGCTTCTTGTAAGGCTGTCCAGAATCGGGAACAGAATCTCGGATCACGATCGGAAACTATATCTTTAGGAACTCCATGGTAGCGTACGATCTCTCTTACATAGGAATCAGCTAAGTTATCTATACTCCAAGTTTCTTTGATAGGTATGAATCTGGCACACTTGGTTAGACGGTCTACAATAACCCAGATGGCATTCTTTCCACTAGAAGTTCTAGGTAACGCCATCACAAAGTCCATAGAAATAGACTCCCATTTCCACAGAGGAATCTCCAAAGGTTGCAGCAAACCTCCGGGTCTTTGATGATCAATCTTCACCTTTTGACAAGTAAGACATCTACTAACATACTCCTTCACTTCAATCTTCATCCTAGGCCACCAGAAGTGTGGTCTCAAATCTTTATACATTTTGTCGCCACCCGGATGAATAGAATAAGGAGAAAGGTGAGCTTCATCAAGTATTCTCTTCCTCAACTCGGCACTTCTCGGAACATACATTCGACCATGGTAACGAAGGTAGCCATCATCATCCACCACACAATCTTTAGCTTGCCCAAGTGATATTTTTGCTCGAATGGCGATAAAAGTAGCATCCTCCGGTAAACAAGTACGAATCTCACGATAAAAATCAGGTTCCGCGGTCAAAGCACCAAGATAATCAAATCCTTTCCCAACGAACTGTATCTGAAGCTTCTGAAACTCGGTTACCAGCTCATCGGGTAAAGTACCAAGAGCATTTAATGAATGACTAGTCTTTCTACTCAAAGCATCTGCCACAACATTTGCTTTTCCCTAATGATAAATCAACTCAGCATCATAATCATTCACCAACTCTAACCATCTTCTCTGCCTCATGTTCAACTCTTTCTGAGTAAAAATGCACCTCAAGCTTTTATGATCGGTGTATATTCGACAATGAACTCCAATAAGGATAGGTCATACACGTTTCAAGGCATGACTTAAGATGCTAAACTCAAGATCATGAGTCAGGAGATAATTTCACTCTCAAGAACCCTGAGTTGTCGAGAAGGCATAAGCAATAACCTTTCTATTCTGCATCAAGACACATCCCAAACCATGCTTAGAAGCATCACAATATCCATCATACTCAGCTTCATCATCTGGTAATGTTAAAACCGGTGCGGTAGTCAATCTCTTCTTCAATTCCAAAAAGGCAATTTCACATTCATCGGTCCAAACATACTTTGCTTCCTTTTTTAGCAATTGTGTCATCGGTCTAGCTAAGTTGGAGAAATCTTTCACAAACCGACGATAATAGCCTGCTAAACCAAGGAAACTCCGGATTTCGGACACATTTTTCGGACTTTTCCAATCCACAACTGCCTCAATTTTCGCGGGATCGACCATAACACCGTCTTTCGAAATGACATGACCAAGGAAAGATACCTCGGGCAACCAGAATTCACATTTGGAGAACTTAGCATACCACTTTTGGTGTCGAAGAACACCCAAAATGGCTCGCAGGTGAATAGCATGCTCTTCCTCAGATTTTGAAAAGATTAGAATGTCATCAATAAATACCACCACACATTTATCAAGATACTCCCGGAAAGTACGATTCATTTGATCCATGAAAATAGCTGGGGCGTTGGTCAAACCGAATGGCATCACATTGAATTCGAAATGACCATACCTCGAGCTGAAAGCAGTCTGCGGAATATCTGCTTCCCGAACGGGAATCTGATGATAACCCGATCTAAGATCGATCTTTGAGAAAGTAGAAGCACCCCGTAACTGGTCAAATAGATCATTAATACGAGGAAGAGGATATTTGTTTTTGATGGTGACTCGGTTCAACTCACGATAATCGATGCACATACGCATTGAACCGTCTTTCTTCTTGACAAATAGTACGGGCGCACCCCAAGGAGAAGCACTAGGCCTAATAAAGCCTTTCTCAATTAAATCATCAAGTTGGATTCTTAACTCTTTTAACTCCGAAGGCGCCATACGATAAGGAGCTTTGGCAATTGGTCCAGTTCCAGGAACTAGATCAATAGAGAATTCAACATCTCTTTCCGGAGCAATTCCCGGTAATTCATCGGGAAAAACATCTGGATATTCACAAACAATTGGAACATCCTTCAAAGAAGGAAGAGAAGAATCAGAAGTGGTCACTACACATAGAAATGCTTGATGACCCTTCTTCATAACATTTAACATTTTCATTGCCGAGATTAACTTCACCGTTGTTTGCTTTCTAACTCCTTGATAAGAAATACGAGCACCCAAAGGACTTTTGAGAATGATTTTCTGATCACGACATTCAAATCGTGCATGATGAGGAGCTAACCAGTCCATACCCAGAATAATATCAAACTCTTCTAAAGGAAACCGAAGAAGATTTGCAGGAAAAATAGATCCATTTATGGATATTGGAATGTCGGAATGAATATAAGAACATGAAAATACTTCTCCAGATGGTAAAGAAATAGGAGTAGTTTCCCCGACTGAAGCTTTGAGCGGTAACTTATCGGATAGTCTCATGGAAATAAAAGATAAAGAAGCTCCCGTGTCAAATAAAATTAAACACGGTAAATCATAAATCGAGAACATACCCGTCACAAGGTCGGGTTGGGCATCAGCCTCAGCACGGCTCATAATAAAGATACGACCCTTAGGTCGCCCCGAAATAACCGGTGTAGAAACCGTCTTCTTCCTCTCGGGACATTCATTAAACCTATGCCCCGGCTTTTGACAATGAAAACATACTAGTGGCTTGTTGAAGCAACCAACCCCCGGATGAATAGGCCTCTTGCACCGAAAGCACATACGATCTTTAAGATCGTTGTTGTTACTCGGAATAAAGGAACGGTTTCTCTGATTAGCTTGTACACCCTGGAAGTTTCTCCTCTTGTTTGGAAAAGAGGGAGAAAAGGAAGGTCGAGATGAAGGATATAAAGGTCTCTTGCCAAAGGCATTAGGAGAAACATAAGAAGCACGAGCTTCCTCGGCAATCTCCCTGATAGAACTCTCCGCCCAGATGGCATCATTATAGATCGAGACAAAAGAAGTGGAACCTCTACTGATCTTCCCCTTTATCTGGGGAGAAAGCTTTCACAAATAAAAGAAGGCTTTGTCCTCCTCCACCCTAATAAGTCGAGTGGCATAATGAGCCAACTCATTGAACCGGGTAGTAAACTCCTGAACAGAAAGAAGTCCTTGTTTAAAATCCATGAACTCCTTCAACTTTTGTTGTCTCAACTCATCGGGATAGAATCTCGCTTCCAAGAGCTCACGGAAACGAGTCCACCCAAAATTAGGCTCCAACTTCGCGGTAGGACCTGAAAGAGTCCACCACTGATCCGCTTCCTTCTCTAAGAAGTGAGAAGCTAGACGGACCTTGTCTCTTCAAGGACATCATAAAGAGAAAAACTCTTCTCCATCTCTCGTAACCACACCGAAAGTTTAACGGGATCAACTTCGCATATGTTTTGGCTTGACTCCTCGATAGCTGTGAAGCAACCCACGTATAACTCCCGTGTCTCTCCCGATCAGGAACAGGAGTAGGAATCGGATTAGCTTGCTGGTTTTGCAGATTTTGCTGGTTTTGGATAATTACGGTAAGAGCTGCTAAAATAGTGTTTTCAATCCTCGGAGGCATCTTGCAAAATGAAAACACAGATTAGTACTTATCATTTAGCAAGAACAAAGAGACTACAACATAAATCCTAATCTACCCATCTTACCCTTATATCTCACGGTTTATTATTTCTTAAGGTCAAGTTATTTATGCAAGGGTACACAAACGTGCGTCGGGAGCAAAATAGCTCTGATACCAACTGTGACACCCTCAAATTTGCGGAAAGAAAAAAAAATATTTAAATACATACAAGATACGAATATATAACGAAGGTGTCATTACATAATAAAAAGGTTTGTTACAAAACGAAATAATATTCTACAAAATAAATATACAAGACGGGAGACATATCTCCAGTATAAATACGGAAATAAACTAGTGTATAATATATACAAAACTATGAACCGGAATACGGTCCAAGGTAAATACTTCGTCGCTAGCTCGTCATGACCCCAAATATGCATCACCACCTGTTTCGACCGCATTAAATTAAACACGGAAGCCACAGTCAGAGTGGGGAAGTAATCCGAGTTCTCCCAGCCACGAAATGTCGAGTTTATGAAACATTGAAAACATAAAAGCAATGTATATATAAAATACAAAACCTTAACATATATGATATGCTTTTCATGTTATGGAACAGTTAACTAACACATAACCTATCATGTGAAAGCTATCATGTGAAACCGTTAATAAAATATAACTCGAGGTAGGGAAGCTGGTATGCTGGCTCAGCGGTTACCAAGTAACATGGCCCTGATACACTCAAACCCTAATAAACACGTAATCATGTGAATCAGTTAACAACCGTTAATCCAAACTCTATCAATCCTAGCCGGCTTGCATCTCACCTTCTAGGACTCATAGAATCATACATACATGAAAGATCAATACGTCTACAAACAGGCATAAGTTCTTAGGGCAGTCAATAGTCGACTTCTGTAACTCGAGGCTATACCACAAGGTAGGAAAACATCCTAGTCCTAGAATGATCAGACCTAGCGACAACAGCTATTCCGTTCCCCGTCCCATGACATAACCGTCTATGAGAAACTCTACTAGGCGACCCCCTAAGCAGAGATGGCTAGTACTTAAGCTGACTCCAGTCCCAAAACGGATCAGGCAGCCATGCCCCGACTTGGATATAAACCACCAAGCCGAGAACACATAAGCTATCAAAGCGGCGACTTTAGATCGTTGTTAAAGAGAGTACGGGCCCTTCCTTCCTATCAATGTCATGGTCCAAAGCTACTCATGTTAGAATTAGAATTGTCAAGCTCCATATATCCATTAATCAGATCTCTATGGGTACGTAGTCAACACGACACCAACCATATTATAAATCAGTCACGGGAATACATCCTATCATGTGACTAATTGCATATAAATAGTAATCAAATATCATATCGCCTTATATCCACTAAGGCTAATTCAATAATTAAATACAACCATACTTGAAGACAAATCCCCGACCCGAGTCCCGCGACGGGTCATCAGTCAAATCGGGGCTGACTAGATCTTAGTTTGACCAAAACCCGTTGGATCAAACCGGCTAGAAGCAGAGTCTTTATCACATAGACATAAAATCAACATATTCATTACATGTTATTTTATTACTACTTCTAACATGTGAATTATCATATTATACCCAAAACCCGCTTGACTTAAATGATTTCAACGTAAACTAATCTCGTATTATAATTGCTAACATGTGAGAAATAATAATTTTATGAAAACCTTTTTAATTAAATATTTTACTTATTAATATTTCCCACTTGCTAAATATTACAAAACACGATAAAAATGACGATAACTCAAAAAACCGACACGAGTCCCAAGGTGGGACCCACGGGCTGAATTGGGCCGGACCCAATATGGGCCTGGATGGGCCCACGGGCTGTTTTGGCTTCAAAAAAAACTGTTTTACTTTAATTTTTCTAAAACCGTTTTCTAATATTTTCCCGCATGCTTAACATAATTAAAACCCGTCAAAACAACAATCAAACAACCAAACATCGACACAACCCAAACCAAAACCCGGACCCACCTTGACCAACCCAGACCGGGTCTGAACCGGCCTGGACCGGTCCGGTTTGGACCCGGTTCTTGCCCCTTTCTCGGTTCCATCATCAAACACACCAAATCAATTCCAAACTGGTTTTTAATCATCAAACAACCATTTTAACAACATTCATACAAAATCATAACTTATTAAAAATCATCAAAATTTGTCAAGAACATTAAACTTGTTAAAATTTCATAAACAACATAAAAATCATAACTTAGTAAAAATCATTTAAAATTCTTCAAGAACACTAAATTTGTTAAAAGTTCATAAACCACATAAAAATCATAACTTATGAAAAACCATAAAAATTCATCAAGAACAATAAATCAACATAAAAATTCACTACAACTTAAAAATCATCAAGAACACTAAATCATCATAAAAATTCATACAACATAAAATCATCAAAATCATCAAATATCACAAAAATTCCATACAACATAAAAATCATAAAACAACATAATAATTACTACTTAACATATTACTAACTAAGAATCCATAAATCATAAAACATGAACCAAAAATAAAGATGAACCTAAATCCAAATAAATCAAATTAAAGGCTATGTTACTAACTTAACTCTTAAATACTATAACATGAGCCAAAACTAAAGACTACAAAAACAAACTAAAGCTATGTGACATTAATTCGTCGAGTAAATCGGAAATGTTACCTTAGCTAGCAAAATAATTAGCACCAAAATAATAATAAGAAATATATAATAAGAAACCCTCCTACTAGTCTTCACCCAAAATATAAGAGTCTCCAAATTCGTCTTCAAACTCTTCCCCTATAAGAAATAACAAGAAAAACAATTATTAGAACTTAAACTTAATTTTCCATAATTAAATGTTGAAAACGATCTTGACGGAATTGGAAAATGAAACCGTACTAGAAGATGGAGAGCGAAGAGGAGATCATAGAAATATAAATTAGGAAGGATTTAATTAAGAAATGAAGGATTTATGGAGGTTTTGCTCAAGAACGATGAAGAACGGTTGATGAACGATGAAGAACACGAAGAACGATTAAATAAAGTGATGTTTGGATCTTATTTTGATTTGTTGTAAAGTGAAAAGTTGTTGGTGAGTGCTAAGTGGAGTTGAGCCGTGTAATATAGGCCAATTAAAGGTGTTGAGTTTTGAAATTGTTGTTCCGTAATTGACTCGCGTTAAATAATTATTTTACGTAAACGATTAAATATTATTTACGATAAAGTTAATATCAAGATATTATGATATTAAAATGAAAAATAATGAAAATATCAAGGCTTAAGAGTGGGTAAGTGTGCCGTGTGGAATTGTGATTGGCGGGTCTGATTTCGAGCGTTTTGCGTAATTTTCGTTAATTGATCGATAAAGCGAATAGTGATCTAGATATTATGATATTGTAATCAAAAGTAATCAAAATATCAAGGCCATTAGAGGACTTTAAGGAGCCGTGTGATTTGAGGTGATTCGGGTCTGTTTTTGCTCGATTTGCGTAATCTCCGTTGACGGATCGATAAAGTAACAAATATCTAAGATATTTGTATTATTTTAATCGAATCAATTAAAATATCCACTCGTGAGTGGAAAACGATGACATGGCCGCGTGACTCATGCCAAAGTCGAGTTTCGATTTTGTTGCGCGCTTTACGATGCGTCGGGAATAGTTAAATGACGTTCGGTTAAAACCGTAAACGTTATTCTTTAAATTCCGAATATATTCAAAATAATTATATTAAATTATGATAAATCTTAATAAATCTAAATAAAAATAAATCAAAAATATTATTTTTTTTAAATAAAATTTCGGTCTTCATACTTATGAGACGAGTCGGAAAAAGTCAACGGAAGTCAAAATCGACTAAAAAGTCGGAAAAAGTCAAAATGGCTTAAAAGTTCAGAAAAGTTTAAGACGACCTAAAAATAAATAAAAAGTCAATGACGACTTTAAAAATTCAAGGAAAAGTCAAAGACGGTTTAAAAGTCAAGAAAAGTCAAAGATGACCAAAAACGGTCTTTTCATGAAATCCCTCAAAAACTCCAAATACGAACGCGGAATTTCAAAATACGACTCCGAACAAAATTTCCTATTTTAAAACTTAAGTTCTACTGAAAAGTATCCATAAGCTATTGCTTAAGCAAATTGGGTACTTTTCGGGTTGTTACAATCACCCCTCCTTTTAAAAAGTTTCGTCTTCGAAACTTAGAAGAAGGAACGTAACATATATGTAGGTCTATTTCAAAACTGTTAAAATTATATTTGGAATAATACGGGGTCTTATCTACGGAACGGCAGGTTCTCGTCAGCATCACGAATATCGATAGAAGATACGAAATCATCGAATGGTTAAATCGAATAGAAAGAGGAAAGAAAGAAGGAAATTTACCTCAAGCGAAGAGCTCGGGATATTTAGCTAACATTTTAGCTTCGGGTTCCCAAGTTTCTGATTCGACGTTTCCACAACGCCAAAGGATACGAACTAAAGGCACCACCTTGTTTCGGAGTTGTTGGTTAGCCCTTTCAAGTATACGAATCGGCCTTTCCTCCAAAGCCAAATTAGGTTCCAAGTCCAACACTTCTTCTTGAATAATATGACTCGGATCACTGATATACTTCTTCAACTGAGAAACATGGAATACATCATGAACTTTACTCAAGTTCGGAGATAATTCCAGACGATAAGCAACAGGACCAACTCTTTGAAGCACACGAAACGGTCCAATATATTTAGGACTCAACTTCCCTTTCACTCCAAACCGTTTCACTCCCTTCATTGGTGAGACTTTAAGGAATACTCTGTCTTCAACATCAAATTCAAGCGGCGACGACGAACAATCGGCATAGGATTTCTCGTCTATCTTGAGCGAGCTTTCATTCGTTTCACGGAATGACTTGAACTGTCGATCGTTCAGCTAACAATGTCGAACATCAACATATCGATCATCGTGCACTTGATCCAACAAACAGGGACTACGGCCCAATTCCGACCGTATAAAGCCTCGTATGGTGAAATCTTGATAGAAGCATGATAACTGTTGTTATACAAAAAGAAAATTCCACCAAAGGCAAAACACTTCTCCCAAGAGTGTATGGGACAAGTCTAAATCACACAGATAGAAGAAGATCTTCCAAAGTTTGGATTGTTCTCTCAGTTTGACCATCCGTAGCGGCGTGAAATGCTGTGCTCATCAACAATTTACTACCCATGGCTTCTTGCAAAGCTGTCCAGAATCGGGAACCAAATATCGGATCACGATCTGAAACTATATCTTTAGGCACTCCATGGTAGCGTACTATCTCTCTCACATATGCATCAGCTAAAACCTCTATCCTCGAAGTTTCTTTAATAGGTATGAATCTGGCACACTTCGTCAGACGGTCCACAATAACCCAGATGGCATTCTTCCCACTAGAGGTAGTAGGTAAAGCCATCACGAAGTCCATAGAAATAGCCTCCCACTTCCACAGAGGAATTTCCAAAGGTTGCAGCAAACCTCCGGGTCTTTGATGATCAATCTTCACCTTTTGACAAGTAAGACATCTACTAACATACTCCTTCACTTCAATCTTCATCCTAGGCCACCAGAATTGTGGTCTCAAATCTTTATACATTTTGTCGCCACCCGGATGAATAGAATAAGGAGAAAGGGGAGCTTCATCGAGTATTCTCTTTCTCAACTCGGCACTTATCGGAACAAACATTCTACCATGGTAACGAAGGTAGCCATCATTATCCACCACACAATCTTTAGCTTGCCCAAGTAATATTTTTGCTCGTATGGCGATAAAAGTAGCATCCTCCGGTAAACAAGTACGAATCTCTCGATAAAAATCAGGTTCCGCGGTCAAAGCACCAATATAATCAAATCCTTTCCCAACGAACTGTATCTGAAGCTTCTGAAATTCGGTTACTAGTTCATCAGGTAAAGTACCAAGAGCATTTAATGAATGACTGGTCTTTCACTCAAAGCATCTGCCACGACATTTGCTTTTCCCTCGTGATAAATCAACTCAGCATAATAATCATTCACTAACTCCAACCATCTTCTCTGCCTCATGTTCAATTCCTTCTGAGTAAAAATGCACCTCAAGCTCTTATGATCGGTGTAAATTCGGCAATGAACTCCAATAAGATAATGTCTCAAAGTTTTCAAGGCATGTACTACAGCTGCTAACTCAAGATCATGAGTCGGATAATTCACTTCATGAACCCTGAGTTGTCGAGAAGCATAAGCAATAACCTTTCTATTCTGCATCAAAACACATCCCAAACCATGCTTTGAAGCATCACAATAAACATCATAATCGGCTTCATCATCTGGTAAAGTTAGAACCGGTGCGGTAGTCAATCTCTTCTTCAATTCTAAGAAGGAAATTTCACATTCATCAGTCCAAATATACTTTGCTTTCTTCTTTAGCAATTGAGTCATCGGTCTTGCTAATTTGGAGAAATCTTTCACAAACCGACGATAATAACCTGCTAAACCAAGGAAACTCCGAATTTCGGACACATTTTTCGGACTTTTCCAATCCACAACCGCCTCAATTTTAGCTGGATCAACCATAACACCGTCTTTGGAAATGACATGACCAAGAAACGATACCTCGGGCAACCAGAATTCACATTTGGAGAACTTAGCATACCACTTTTGGCGTCGAAGAACGCTCAAAATGGTTCGAAGGTGAGCGGCATGTTCTTCTTTTGATTTAGAAAAGATCAGAATGTCATCAATAAATACCACCACACATTTATCAAGATACTCCCGGAAGGTACGATTCATCTGATCCATGAATATAGCTGGGGCGTTAGTCAAACCGAATGGCATAACATTGAATTCGAAATGACCATACCTCGAGCTGAAAGCAGTCTTCGGAATATCTGCTTCCCGAACGGGAATCTGATGATAACCCGATCTAAGATCAATTTTAGAGAAAGTAGAAGCAACCCGTAACTGGTCAAAAAGATCATTGATACGAGGAAGAGGATATTTGTTTTTGATTGTGACACGGTTCAATTCACGGTAATCAATGCACATTCGCATAGAACCGTCTTTCTTCTTGACAAATAATACGGGAGCACCCCAAGGAGAAGCACTAGGCCTAATAAAACCTTTCTCAATTAAATCATCAAGTTGAATTCTCAACTCCTTCAATTCGGAAGGAGCCATACGATAAGGAGCTTTGGCAATTGGTCCAGTTCCAGGAACTAGATCAATGGAAAATTCAACATCCCTTTCAGAAGCAATCCCGGGTAATTCATCGGGAAATACATCGGGAAATTCTCGAACAATAGGAACATCCTTTAAAGAAGGAAGAGAAGAATCGGAAGTAGTCACTACACATAGAAATGCTTGATGACCCTTCTTTAAAATATTCAACATTTTCATAGCTGAGATTAACTTCACACTAGCTTGCTTTCTAACCCCTTGATAAGAAATACGAGCACCCAAAGGACTTTTAAGAATAATTTTCTGATCACGGCACTCGAATCGAGCATGATGAGTAGATAACCAATCCAGGCCCAAAATAATATCGAACTCTTCAAGAGGAAAACGTAAAAGATTCGCCGGAAAAATAGATCCATTTATGGATATTGGAATGTCGGAATGAATATAAGAACATGAAAATACTTCCCCGGATGGTAACGATATAGGAGTAGTTTCTCCTACTGAAGCTTTAAGCGGTAACTTATCGGATAGTCTCATGGAAATAAAAGATAAAGAAGCTCCCGTGTCAAATAAAATTAAACACGGTAAATCATAAATCGAGAACATACCCGTCCCAATATCGGGTTGGGCATCCGCCTCAGCACGACTCATAATAAAGATACGACCCTTAGGTCTCCCAGAAATAACCGGTGTAGACACCGTACCCTTCCTCTCAGGACATACATTCGCCTTGTGACCCGATTTCTGGCAAATAAAGCACACAAACGGCTTGTTGAAGCAGCCACCACCCGGGTGAATAGGCATCTTGCATGTAAAGCAGACACGACCTTTAAGGTCGTTGTTGATACTCGGCACAAAGGGACGGTTTCTCTGGTTTGCCGGTCCGCTCTGAAAGTTTCTCCTCTTGTTTGGAAAAGAGGGAGAAAAGGAAGGTCGAGAAGAAGGATATAAAGGCCTCTTGCCAAAAGAGTTAGGAGCAACATAAGAAGCACGAGCTTCCTCGGCAATCTCCCTGATAGAACTCTCCGCCCAGATGGCATCATTATAAATCGAGACAAAGGAAGTGGAACCTCTACTAATCTTCCCCTTTATCTGGGGAGAAAGCTTTCCCAGATAAAAGAAAGCCTTGTCTTCCTCTACCCGAATAAGACGAGTGGCATAATGAGCCAACTCATTGAACCTGGTAGTAAACTCCTGAACAGAAAGAAGTCCTTGTTTAAAATCCATGAACTCCTTCAATTTTTGCTGTCTCAACTCGTCGGGGTAAAACCTCGCTTCCAAGAGCTCACGGAAACGAGTCCACCCGAAATTAGGCTCCAACTTCGCGGTAGGACCAGAAAGCGTCCACCACTGATCCGCTTCCTTCTCTAAGAAGTGAGAAGCTAAACGGACCTTGTCCTCTTCAAGGACATCATAAAGAGAAAAACTCTTCTCCAGCTCTCGTAACCACACCGAAAGTTTAACGGGATCAACTTCGCCATCGTAGGTTTTGGCTTGGCTCCTCGATAGCTGAGAAGCGACCCACGTATAACCACCATGTCTCTCACGGTCAGGATTCGGATTTACTTGCTGGTTTTGCAGATTTTGCTGGTTTTGGATAATAACGGTAAGAGCTGCTAAAATGGTGTTGTCAATCCTCGGAGGCATCTTGCAAAAGGAAAACATAGATTAGTACTTAACATTTAGCAAGAACAAGAAGACTACAACATAAATCCTAATCTACCCATCTTACCCTTCTATCTCACGGTTTATTATTTCTTAAGGTCAAGTTATTTATGCAAGGGTACACAAACGTGCGTCGGGAGCAAAATAGCTCTGATACCAACTGTGACACCCTCAAATTTGCGGAAAGAAAAAAAAATATTTTAAATACATAAAAGATACGAATACAATACGAAGGTGTCATTACATAATAAAAAGGTTCGTTACAATACGGAATAAAATTTTACAAAAGAAATATACAAGACGGGAGACATATCTCCCGTATAAATACGGAAATAAAAGTGTATCTAATAATATACAAACTATGAACCGAATATAGGTCCAAGGTAAAATACTTCGCTCGCTAGCTCGTCATGTACCCCAAAATATGCATCACCACCTGTTCGAACGCATTAAATATAAACACGGAAGCCACAGTCAGTGGGGAGTAACTCCGAGTTCTCCCAGCCACGAAATGTCGAGTTTAATTAAACATGAATAACATAAAAGCAATGTATATGGAAAATACAAAAACCTTAACATATATGATATGCTTTTCATGTTATGAAACAATTAACTAACATGTAACCTAGCATATGAAAGCTATCATGTGAATCCGATAATAAACTATAACACGAGGTAGGGAAGCTGGTATGCTAGCTCAGAGGTTACCGTTAACATGGCCATGATACACTCAAACCCTAATCAACACGGAATCATGTGAATCAGTTAACAATCGGTAATCCAAACTCTATCAACCTTAGCCGGCTCATTCACCTTCTAAACCTCATAGAATCATACAAACATGAAAGACCAATCCTTCTACAAACAGGCATAAGTTCTTAGGACAGTCAATAGTCGACTTCTGTAACTCGAGGCTATACCACAAGGTAGGAAAACATCCTAGTCCTAGACTGATCAGACCTTGCGACAACAGCTATTCCATTCCCCGTCCCATGACATAACCGTCTATGAGAAACTCTACTAGGCGACACCCTAAGCAGAGATGGCTAGTACTTAAGCTGGCTCCAGTCCCAAAACGGATCAGGCAGCCATGCACCGACTTGGATATAAACCCACCAAGCCGAGACACAAAAGCTATCAAGCGGCGAACTATATACTCGTTAAAGACAGTACGGGCCTATCAATGTCGTGGTCCAAGCTACTCATTTAGAATTAGCATGGTCAAGACGCCATATATCCATAATTCTCTATGGGTACTTAGTCAACACGACACCAACCATATAATAAAACAGTCACGGGAAAAACATCCTATCATGTGACTAAGTGCATATCAATAAGAATCAAATATCATATCGCCTCATATCTACTAAGGCTAATTCATAATTAAATACAACCTCACTTGAAGACAAATCCCCGACCCGAGTCCCGCGACGGGTCATCAGTCAAATCGGGGCTGACTAGATCTTAGTTTGACCAAACCCGTTGGATCAAACCGGCTAGAAGCAGAGTCTTTATCACATAAACATAAAATCAACATATTCATACATGTTATTTTATTACTACTTCTAACATGTGAATTATCATATTAAACCCAAAACCCGCTTGACTTAAACGATTTCAACGTAAACTTAATCTCGTATTATAATTTCTAACATGTGAGAAATAATAATTTTATGAAAAACCTTTTTAATTAAATATTTTACTTATTAACATTTCCCACTTGCTAAACATTACAAAACACGATAAAATGGCAATAACTCAAAAACCGTCACAAGACCAAGGAAGGGACCCACCGGGCTGAGTTGGGCCGGACCCCACATGGGCCTGGATGGGCCCACGGGCCTGTTTTGGCTACAAAAGGCTGTTTTGACAATTTTAATAAAAACCGTTTCTAATATTTCCCGCATGCTTTAACATATTCAAAACCCGTCAAAACAACAACCAATCAATCAACATCGACACAACCCAAAGACCAAAACCCGGACCCACCATGGACCAACCCAGACCGGTCTGAACCGGCCTGGACCGGTCTGTTTGGTCCGGTCTGGCTGCCAACCCCACGGTTCACCAACAACAACACCAAATCACTTCCAACATGTTTTTAATCCTCAAACAACCATTTTAACAACATTCATACAAAATCATAACTTATTAAAAATCATCAAAATTTGTCAAGAACATTAAACTTGTTAAAATCTCATAAACAACATAAAAATCATAACTTAGTAAAAATCATTTAAAATTCTTCAAGAACACTAAATTTGTTAAAAGTTCATAAACAACATAAAAATCATAACTTATGAAAAACCATAAAAATTCATCAAGAACAATAAATCAACATAAAAATTCACTACAACTTAAAAATCATCAAGAACACTAAATCATCATAAAAATTCATACAACATAAAATCATCAAAAATCATCCAACATCACAAAAATTCCATACAACATAAAAAATCATAAAACAACATAATAATTACTACTTAACATATTACTAACTAAAAATCCATAATTCATAAAAACATGAACCAAAATTAAAGATGAACCAAAAATCCAAATAAATAAAACTAAAGGCTATATTACTAGCTAAAATCATAAATACTATAACATGAGCCAAAACTAAAGACTACAAAAAACAAAACTAAGGCTATGTGACATTAATTCGTCGAGTAAAACGGAATCGTTACCTTAGCTAGCCAAAATAATTAGCACCAAAATAATAATAAGAAATATATAATAAGAAACCCTCCTACTAGTCTTCACCCAAAATATAAGAGTCTCCAAATTCGTCTTCAAACTCTTCCCCTATAAGAAATAACAAGAAAAACAATTATTAGAACTTAAACTAAATTTTTCCATAATTAAATGTTGAAAACGATCTTGACGGAATTGAAAATGAACCGTACTAGAAGATGGAGAGCGAAGAGGAGATCCTAGAAATATAAATTAGGAAGGATTTAATTAAGAAATGAAGGATTTATGGAGGGTTTGCTCAAGAACGATGAAGAACATAAGATGAACAACGAAGAACACGAAGAACGATTTAATAAAGTGATGTTTTGATCTTATTTTGATTTGTTGTAAAATGAAAAGTTGTTGGTGAGTGGAAAGTGGAGTTGAGCCGTGTAATATAGGCCAAATAAAGGTGTTGAGTTTTGAAATTGTTGTTCCGTAATTGACTCGCGTTTAATAATTGTTTTACGGTAAACGATTTAATATAATTTACGATAAAGTTAATATCAAGATATTATGATATTAAAATGAAAAATAATGAAAATATCAAGGCTTAAGAGTGGGTAAGTGTGCCGTGTGGGATTGTGATTGTCGGGTCTGATTTCGAGCGTTTTGCGTAATTTTCGTTAATTGATCGATAAAGCGAATAGTGATCTAGATATTATGATATTGTAATCAAAAGTAATCAAAATATCAAGGCCATTAGAGGACTTTAAGGAGCCGTGTGATTTGAGGTGATTCGGGTCTGTTTTTGCTCGATTTGCGTAATCTCCGTTGACAGATCGATAAAGTAACAAATATCTAAGATATTGGTATTATTTTAATCGAATCAATTAAAATATCCAATCGTGAGTGGAAAACGATGACATGGCCGCGTGACTCATGCCAAAGTCGAGTTTCGATTTTGTTGCGCGCATTACGATGCGTCGGAAATAGTTAAATGACGTTCGAGTAAAAACCGTAAAAGTTATTCTTTAAATTCCGAATAAATTAAAAATAATTATATTAAATTATGATAAATCTAATAAATCTTAATAAAAATAAATCAAAAATATTATTTTTTTAAATAAAATTTCGGTCTTCATACTTATGAGACGAGTCGGGAAAAGTCAACGAAAGTCAAAATCGACTAAAAAGTCGGAAAAAGTCAAAATGGCTTAAAAGTTCAGAAAAGTTTAAGACGACTTAAAAATAAATAAAAAAATAAATGCCGACTTTAAAAAGTCAAGTAAAAGTCAAAGACGATTTAAAAGTCAAGAAAAGTCAAAGATGACCCAAAAACGGTCTTTTCATGAAATCCCTCAAAAACTCCAAATACGAACGCGGAATTTCAAAATACGACTCCGAACAAAATTTCCTATTTTAAAAACTTAAGTTCTACTGAAAAGTATCCATAAGCTATTGCTTAAGCAAATTGGGTACTTTTCGGGTTGTTACAGCTTACTTATGGTATGAGAACATGAAAAACCCAAAACTTAAGGAAGGTAAAGAACCTGGTAAGTCACGGATTGAGTTGAAGAAGAAACTTGAAGGATATTTTTTTTGTCTAAGGACTATATCCAATACATGTTATAATAAATCGTAAGACTCATTCACCTGAATCAAGACCAACAACATGTTGAGTCTTACTTAAGAGACTTTGACCAACTCACCTTGCAATGATATTCTGTATTTTTGGGATTTCTACACAGCACCGCTTCACTTTTCGAAACATGCGTTGTGCTCCTAAAATTTATCATTAACCATCGCCCTAACCTTGAAGTTTTATTTAGTCAAATGTTTTCGTTAATTGATGGCATGCCTACATATTTAAAGTTTTTTAGATTTAATCACATATTAACCTCTAATAATGGTATCTTATACCTAACTTAACATTATGCCCATATCAATTCACATCAAACACCATAACCTCACCCATAACCCCTATCGACATCCAACTTTTTCCGTCCTTACTACTTACCGCCCCCACATTGTGCTCTTTTCTTACACCATTGTCTACATCGAGGCAATTCATAACTTAAGAGGATATGATGGGTTGTGTAAGTGGTGATTCAAACTAGAGTTGGTTATTGGCGAGTATGGTGGTACGACAAGGGCGAGGCGAAAGTTGGTGACGGTGTAACACAAGTGAGACGGTGATGCAATGACGACAAGGTAAAAGTTGATGGCGGTGTAACACAAGTGAGAAGGTGATGTGACATCATGGCATCTGGTGCAACAAGGGTGCAACATCGTGAATGGTGGTGCGATGAAAAATAGGTTAGGTGGTTGATAATTAATTGTTATTGTTAGGAGAAAAAGGATTAATAGGAGTTTAATTAGGACATTACTTAACGGCCCACTAACACACGTATTGACGGAGTAAAAGTTCAGGGTTACAATGGTGGCTAATGATAAAAGTGAACTGGTAGGACAAGGATGCAAAAACTCTATTCCCTTGAGGAGGCTTTTAACTTATCCTTAAGGGTTGAAAAGATAGGAAATGGGAACACTAGTGCTTCAAAAGCACAATGTAAGCCATCCTACTTCAAGCCCTTTGCTACGGTAAAGATAGGAGAACCTCTCATCCCTACTAAACCTGTAATTGTTGTTGAAAAAGGTGAAGCACCTGACTTGAGCAAATAAAGACCATTCCCCTTAAGAAATGCTTCCAATGTCAAGGTTATGGCCACTTTGCTAAAGAATATCCTTTTGTAAAGTCTATTAGTACCTTAAATGTAGTACATTGGGGAGATGATGAGATTCTTGTCTATGATGATGAGGTTGAGGAGTCTGAGGTCGAGACAAGTGATATGGTAGTAGAACCTGACTCAAGCATACGCTTGGTTACAAGGAGGGTGATGCATACCTAACCCCAACCCTTAGAAGAGGACTAAAGACGACAAATTTTCAGAATTAGATGCACCATTAAGGGAAGGATGTGTAATTTGATCGATGGGGGAAGGTGCACCATTGTGGCTTCAAAACCTCTTGTCGATAAAATGACCTTACCTATTAAGGATCATCTGCGTCATCACAAGTTTAAGTCGTTTAATAAATGAGTTGAGGTTCGAGAGGATAAGCAATGTGTAATGTCATTTTCCGTTGGCAAGGGATATGTTGATGAGGCTTTGTGTGATGTTCTGCCTATGGATGCTTGTCACCTCTTTCTATGGAGGACATGAGAGTTTGATAGGTATTATATGCACCATGGGAGGGATAAAAATTTGTAGATACCTCAGTCTATACCTCCCAAAAACCACTCGATGATGAACATACGTGCTTGTTAGTTTTATGTCGCGATTTATGACGTTTTGTAAGTCAGATAATAAATGATATATCAAACATTTTTGTCACCCTTTTTATTGTTATATACGTGCTAATACGGTCATTTTGACATTAATTAGTCAATTCAGAATCTAGGTCAAAACTCGTCTTCATTTTCAGGATCATGTCTCGTTCCGAGACGGAATATTATGGAAACCGTCATTTAATATTTTATTATGCTAAGAGTTCCGACACAAAATCGATCTCTATCTTTCCCTTGGAATCCTCACTAACGAGTGTTCTTCTTACAGGAGGAAACCTTTTTTCCTGCTAAGAACAGGCGCATGAACTGTTGCGCCTCTTCTAAGTAGTGCAGCCAATGTTGCTCCTTTTTAAAGAGATTATTCCTTGCTGCTAGAGTCCTAGTAAAACTCTTCACCTTTGGTGATATAAATAAAGAGCTTGTCTCTCCATATTTGGCACGCGAGTGTCCGTCCTTCACTATTCTTTCTCTTTTTTTTTTATTCTACACCATATTTGTTACTATTCTTGGGAATTATGGGGTTGAGCAATCGGCCTCGTTAGCTTGATTTCTATCAAGTCTCTTGTCTATCAAGTATGTTGCCTCGTTTGCATAAATCAACTAAGCTTGACCACTACATTTGAGTAAAAATCAAATCTAAGTTATTTCTGTTCTAATCCTTGATTACTTTAAGGGCACTTTGACCTACATCATCACGATATTCGCTAAAAAAACAAACTTTAGTCTTCTCGCGGCGCTAACATGTAAGTTTGAGGGTGTTAAAAACCTTCTTTTAACTTTGTTTTGTATTATTTACGTTTATTTACATATGTGTCCGTCTTATAAACCCTAAAATCAAACCTTTTATCAAGTTTAATCTACTTTTAACCTTCACAACTCTAAGAGGAGGCTAAGAAGGAACGCACAGTGTTGTGTGCCTCTTATAAGACTCTCCTGAGTCTCGCCTGCCAGATTCGATGAAAAACTCTCCTTTTAATTACAAACAAAAGAACAGACGAATACCCGCTTACTAACCTCTATAAAATACGGAGTATTACACTAAGTTCATGAGTCATTTCTGGAGGACTCTTTTGAAGATATTAAGAACAACGCTGGTTTTTATATTAGCACCTCACACCCTCCCCCAAACAGATGGCCAGACTGAGGTGTGTTGTGGCTAAGTATGAAAGATTGGGATCTAAGGCTAGCACAAGCAGATTTTGCGTTCAATAGAGCTCCATAAACAAGCACTAGCCAGTCCATATTGCACTAATCCTTTGATGCTAACTAACCTTACTGCAGACCAAAGAAATGCAACTAGTTATGATGGTGAGAAAAGAGTTGAGCAGATGATCCAAATCCATGTTTACGTGAAGAAACAAATTGAGAAGACCAATGAATGACATGTACAGGGCAGGGTCTAAATAAGGAAATAGAGTTCCTACCTGGGGACTTAGTGTGGCTTCGTCTAAGGAAGAAAAGAAAAGGTTCCTGACAATTGAAAGAACAAGCTAATGCCAAGGGGAAAAGGTCCATTTGAAGTGCTTGAAAGGATTGGCTCCAATCCTTACAAACTTGATCTTCCTGTTAAGTATTGAGTCCATGGGACTTTCAATGTGGGTAACATAAGTTCTTATTATAGGAAGTAAGATGACGAAATGGCTGAGGATTTGACGGAAAATCCTTTTCAGGAAGGGGAGGTTGGAGAGATTGCAACAAAAGTTGAGACCATTATTGATAAGTCCTCTTACCCATGCAAGGTCCTTCACCTAGAACTAGGTCCAAGGCACACCCATTTCAGAATTAAGTGATTCCAAGGCCTAATCCCATTAGTTTAAGGTTTTAGGAAAAGAAAGGTTGATGCTAGTCGTTATACACCAAAAATAAAAGCCTAAGTCTACTAACTAAAGAAGATAGTGGAAGTAGGGTCGATCTCCACAGGGAGGAAAATAACTAACTGTAATCTAAATCTGTCAATCACAGTCTGGGGGTTTTGATTTTGTTTTAAACTAAACTAAATAAGATTCAAAGGAAGAGAAATAAAGGTAGAGATTAACACGAAATAAATCAGATAAAGGAATAATATGCTAGGATTCGGTCTACTGCAATATCGGCATCTACGGGTCAACTAAGTCAGTTAATCTATCAATGAGAAGGGCAATGGTTTTCTCCTCTCGGTCTCAAACCACCCTAGGGATTTTCCTAATTAAATCTCGCCCTCTTAGGAGTCACCTATCAATTCTAAGCAAGCCTTTCCCTTCCAATCTCTCGATCCAGGTCGGGGTTAACTACCTAGCTAGTCTCATGCGTGCACTCATTCGACTTATCTCAATTATATTGCTTAGATTGATTCTTATATTCAAGACTAACTAAAATACTCTATCCTATCATGCCTTTACTACAGTTTTCCTCATCCTAACATACAAGGGAATTAGCTACTCATACTATTAATGATGCTAGCAATAAAGACGATTGAACATATGACATTAGACATGATATAATCGTAATTAACAAGCATAAAAACAATAATGCAGCAATTAAGAAAGGTAAAACAGTAATTAAGACTAAAACAAAGATTAAGAACAAAGGAGAGAAAAGAGTTTACAATCTTAGCAAATCCGGCTTTAAGAACAAATCCACGTCGATAATAAACCCGAGTGTAAACTTAAAGATTAATAAAGTTCAGAAACTAATGGTTAAAGATAAGTGTCTGCTAAGTAGATGATTATAATCGATGATAAATCCCTAATGACGAAAACAAGAGTCTTATATAATGCATAACACGACTTTTAACCTATTTAATCTACGGACTTAAGGCCCGTGATAGATTTCACTCGATCGAGGGAAAATCCTCTTCGATCGAGGCTTTTATTCGAGGATATCGGTCGATCGAGGACTTCATCCTCTCGATCGACCAACTCTTCAACAGCTACCCCTCGATCGAGCAGATGACAGCTCGATCGAGGTCTTCCTCACTTCAACTCTCCTCGATCGACCAAAGATATAGTCGATCGAGGTCTTCTGGCCTAGCATATAATGTGAGTCGTGACTTTGGGCTTGATTATGAACTGTCTCACGCTTTCCCATGCAAGAGCTTCTGTTCCGTTCCTTCCATTCTCCTAAATGTATGCAAAGTGGGATGTTTTGGCTCGGTTTCCGCTACTACGCAGCTTGTACCTACAAAATGGTAATGAAAGTACAAAGTAGCCAAATAGGGGCATATGGTGACATAATATCACCTAAATGACATAGAAATGCGTGCATAAATGGACTAAAAAGTCTATATAAAATACACGCATCAAACTTCCCCAAACCAAACCTTTGCTTGTCCTCAAGCAAACTAAATGCATCTATATGGAACTAAATAAACCTAGGGGAATGGAGTAAGTCTCAGAGCTAGCTACAAGTCAATGCTAAACAGTTTAATGCACTCATTCAATTGCTACAAAGCTTAATACGAAAGTGAAAGAATTTATACAATCTTGGAAATAAATTAGACTTTCGACTCTGCAAGACTCAACCAAATTCGGACTCTCACGGGTCACTCTTCTCTCATCAAGCAAATAGTAAGTAAATATGTATAAGAAAGAGAGAAGAAAATGTAGTCACTCACCTAGACTACGACCGACACAACATGCATTGCTAACTAATATGAAAGATGATTCAAGCACCGTACACACGCATAACCACCGTTCAAGGACTATCATGTGCCGAACATTTGCAAAAATATGGATATGTGAGGCTAATTGGTAAGAAGCGGCAAAACAATTAATGGAAATGTGAGGGTAAATAGCCAAGCTAGTTCCTAACAAGACCGTAATAGAACTCATTCCATTCTTTCAACTATCAAAAACTAAGCTCGATGCCTTAACATATCTAGGCATATACAACACATATGTAACACCCGGAAATGTACCCTATTTTTATAGTGAAAATATTTTACGGATACCTTTCAGCGAATTTAAGTTTTAATCGTAAATTTAATTTTCCGAGTCGAATTTAGAATTTCCGAGTTCGTATTTGGAATTTCCGCGAGATTCCATGAGAATCCCGTCTTAAGGCGAGTTTGACTTTCTTTGACTTTTTCTTGACTTTTGAGCCGTCTTTGACTTTCGTTGACTTTTTCCCACTTACTCCCCTCATACTCACCCTAAACCTAACTCATTTCCCACAACTCAAATTTCTTTCTTCTTCACTAAGAAAACCAAAACCCTTGCCTCCATTTTTGATCCGTCTTAAATCCGTCGCTACTTCTTCGTTACTCGCTCAAATTCACGTAAGTTCGTCTTATTCTTCCCCTCTTATCTTCCTCTATCCGTATTGGTACTAAAATTACCGTCTTTCTCGCTTTTCAATTTATCCGTCTTTCTCAAAGGTGAATTATATTCATCTTTTGTCGTCTTTGTTTAGGTGGAGACTTTCTAGACCCCGTCAAAGTTTACTATCTAGTGGAAAAGGTAACGGTGAAGGGTTACTCGATATCATTTACGTGTTTTAATGTGTTTTCCATGTTAGAAATCGTATTTAGAATATGATTAATAATTTTAGGAATTGTGTTGTTGATGATGGTTGTTGTTAGTTGATAATTGATATGAGATTTGATGAATTGTGATGATAGATGATATTTGTGTTATGCCTTAGTGAAATTGTGGAGATTTGTGTGACTCGTACCCGTCCGAATAGGACGCAGGCTACATCGTGGTGACGCAGGCAGCGTCACTCGCTGCCGACAGTAATTTTCCTGCACTGACCCCTTTTCGTAAAATGATCATATCTCCTTCGTTACTTTCTTATTTTGGGCGTGTGACATCCCGTTGGAACCGTAAGAAGATAAGCTATCACCTCCATTTGGAATTTCTGCATTTGCATGTATAGAACTCTAGTTATGACCGTTTGAAGTGGACCCTTATTTTCGTTGGTTTCCAAACAACGTGGTTTTGGAGAGGTATCTATGTTTTTTATTCTTTATGCTTCATAAACTTGTTCTAATGCTTATGTATCATGTATTGACTCATGTTTATCATATTTAAACTTATATGATTCCCTATTCTCATGTTTTGTGACGGTTTTTGGTATGTTCCCACTTTGAGTCGGTTTTTACAAATGATACGGTTTGAGCACTATTTTGTCTTGTGCTTTGTACTCTCATTCCCTTGGCTACCTCCACGTTCGTAAGGCTGGAATGTCGGAACGGGGAGGTATCCTACTGCTTAAATGCATGTGTTAGTGGGCATACGACGACGTTGTTGGGAGGCGAACGCTATGCGTTGATCGACCCGGCCGTCAAATGTTGTGTACTTGCGAGGTGGTGTTATTTGCATGTAGCGTACCGCTTGTTATGAGGCTTGAGCTCTTTTCCGCCTCTTTCGTGAATTGATCTACCGAATTTGGGGTACTCGGCGTCTATGATGTAAGACCGAGTCTTGGATGCGAAACGTCATCGCATGTCGAATCGGAAAACGTGTATTCCGAGAATCTGGCCAGGTTTAGATTAGGAACCGTAATTTATCGTCGTCCTACCAGGAGGAAATTAGTCTACATATACGAAATGGATTGAATCGTGTATGCGTTCAGGGAAGGCTTTTCTCCCGTGGATGCCCATTAATCATACTTGCCATGTACACGGTGCTAGTGCGTTTCATTTACCGTGATAGAGGTCGTCTTTGTGTCGTTGTTCTTGAATGCGTGATTTCATGATTTTATTCATGGTCATTGCATGATTGGGCATCGTCATTGTATTGTTATGTGTGGATGGGTGATTTCATGATTGATATTCATGGTCATTCGATGACTTGGCATGGTTTGTTGTCGAGTCTCAATCTTATCAAACTTATACCGCTAACGGTGAGATGCAAGCCCTAGTGAGCGTATTCGGTTGCCTAAGAGTGTCTTCCCCGAGTCTTTATAACATGATGGATTCGGACTTGTAACTCCTATGTTCTTATCATTATATATTGAATTGCCTATCTATCCTTATCGTATCTCACATGTATATCAATATGTATGCATGCTTTACTTTTGTATTTCATTCTATGTACGTTTAATGTGATATGGCTGGGAGAACCCGGAGTTACTCCCCACTGACTGTGGCGTTCATGTTTTTCATGGATGAACAGGTTGCTTGCATGGATGGCTTTTTGCTTGACATTTTGGGTTCGGGTGTGAGCTAGCGGGCGTTGTCCCTGGATTAAAACACCTCTAGACGATTTTAGCTTATTTGCTAAACACTTTTACTTGTTAACATTTTGGAGAGACTTCGTCTCTTGATGTAGTATAATTCGTACTTTAGTTTGTAATTTTTGACACTCCTCGTATTCTTTCCTTGCATGTATAAAAGTTTTTAAAACTTCATATTTCCGCTAAATAATTCACATGCTTGTTTGTTCTATATTTCCGCATTCGCGAGGGTTGTCACAACAGATCCCTTAAAACACCTCGACAAATAACAATAAGCAAGGAGGTGTAAATAACAAAAACTTCAGCCAATTATTTTTTTCATTATATTTTTTCATTTTTTTTTTTCATTTTCATTTTTTTTTCTTTCTTGGCTGATCAAGGGAAAAACCCCTCGATCGAGTGAAATAAGTCACTCGATCGAGGTAACATACATCAACATCTGCTCGACCGAGCTAAAAGCTGCTCGATCGAGGTACTATTCATCACTTCTCTTCTTTTTCTCGCAAATACCCACTCCAATCAATGAAAACCAGCCAAAAACTGACACAACGGTAAAATATACCTCGACTACTAAACTAGCTCGGCAAAGGTAGGCTCAGTTTAGAATGTAGTTAAGGGTAACATGCAGATATGGCTTTGTGTGGAGTTAATGGGGTAAAATGAGGAAAAGGGAGATGCCAATATTCTCAAAACACGTAATACCGACCACAAACCCAATGCGCGGAGGCAATAAGAAATCAAAGTTCATATCCAAGCAAATGACACCAGATGTGGGGAGTAACTACTCTCATTCCTAGATGAACTGGTCATAAATGTCACCACTTATAGGCTCTAAAACTCAGAATATATAAGTAGTTTGCCAAAATGTTGAGTCAAGTCTAATAATCAAATTCAAATTCCAAGACAAAATTCAATAGTTCAGTACTTCGATTTTACTAAGTAAGTCAAGAATGGTGCAAGGAATAGCATAAAATAGACTTGTAGTGCAATTTCATCACGAACAAGACTCCAATCTGACTCGACATGAAAGTACAAAATAAACGTGATATTTTTGAATTTTTCAAATTAACATGAATTGTAAATGTGAATGCAATACAAATGCAAATGCATACACAAAAGGATGCAAAACACCTCCCCAAACCAAAACTACAATGTCCTCATTGGCTACAGCACAACAACATATAAGGGAAAGGGAAACACAACCTAATTCATGTTCCTAAGGAATGAAATATATACAAAGAATGGAGAAAATAAACAGAAAAATTTACAAAACAACAGCTTCCCCAAACCAGCATCAAACTGGGGAGCTAACATCACCTCCTCCCAGCAGTCTCCTCCGTCTCCACCATATACGTCGGGTCCCTCTCCTCTTCTTGAGCTAGCCTCCTAAATGCCAACTCCGCGCGCTCCCTCATGGCCCTCTATGCCGGCGTCTCGTCCTCTTCCTCTCCAGAAGAAGAGGAAGAAGAAGATGGTGAAGGATACTCACACTCTGGGTATCTGTAGAACGAGGGGTGAGGCCATCCATCTGGAATAGTACGTCCTCTGCGGATATGGTCCTCATAGATAGGGAACAAGGACAAGGCCTGATCCCGTCGCATCTGTGCTATATCCCTGCGCATATCAAGTAGCAAAGCATCATGACGCCCTTGGTCCATGACCTCAGACGCCTCAAACAGGGGGGACAAACAAAATTAGCCGGAAAAACCGACTCAGGAGGGGGAGTGGTGGTGGTGACAGGCGGGGACGCGACGATGGTCGGCCCAGCCTGTTGAGAACCCGACGGCTCTCCAACATCCCTCTGTGGGGAAGCTCTCTTCCTCTTCTTAGTGGAAGAGAAAGGTGTAGCAGTGAAAGGTAGATGGTAAATAGGGAGAGGGGGTTTCACCCCTCTCGCGGTAGTGAGAGGTGAAAGAGAAGGCAATGTAGGGCAAGGTAGGTCAACGGATGTGGAACCACATATCTTCCACATCCGACGCCCAGAGCCCGTGATCCAAGCAAACCAGACCATGACAGGTATATCTAAGTCGACGCCAGGTCCTAAGCGCGAATGAGTCCTAGGGAAGTCTGAATTAAGGTGGCGGCCAATCCTACTGACTAGACCGCCACAGACTACGGCGCTAGACACCCTAGACTCTAGGTTCTTCCAGTGAAGAGCCACTAAGTAAGCTATGTTCAGGACAAATGGGGTACCGCTATCAACGTTCAGGTACCCCGCTATAATGGCTAACTCAGTGTTGTTGATGTTGTTGGGTTCTGGTCAAGCGAAAATCGACTCGCCTAAGAGTCGCAGAAAATAGCGCAGCGAGGGGTGGTGAACGTGGGCCACCTTACGAGTGCCGTAAGGTGTGTGAGAAAGGGCGGTCCAAACCTGGGTCAACAGCTTCCTAGGAGTTGCCAAAATACCGTCACTGGAAAGACCCAAAACCTCCCCAAACCTAGCTAAAGTCCAAGAATGCGACTCATTAAAGAGTCGGAAATGAATGCAAGCGCTAGACGGTGAGGTAGCATACATCTCGGTCTGAAAAGTATAGGAACTGAAAAACTCGAGCGTAGGTACGCGATACGTATACTCCCTCATCGAGGCCAAACCCGACATCCACGTCCCGTTAAGTAATAGGCAAACATCAGTAAATAAACCTAGCTCCTCTAGGTCGGGACGGTGCAGAAAACGGCTCAAATGGATAGGGGAGTCAAGTAAATAAGATAACCGTTTCCGGTGAATGCTAGAAATGAATTGTACCGCCCTAATCTGTGGTAGTGGCTCAACAGACTCCACGCTTGATGGCTGACTAGCAGCCTTGAGAGCCTTCTGTGGTGCTAATCCTCGAGTCGTATCTAGCTTATGCGCGGCTAGCCGACTTGCAGTCGGAGTCTCGGTATGCTCCGTGGAGACCGTCTCAGTGGCAGTCTCGGTAGTGGTGACAGCAGTATCGATCGGAACAGTAGCGGTCTCAGTAGTAGCGGAAATCGCTTCTGTCGGCACCTCAATACAACCTCGGGAACCACGGACTGACTAGGGACTGAACTCGACTCCATACTACAAAGAAATCAACAAGAAACAATTAATAACCTCTAATTCACTAGATTAATCATGTAATCAAATTCTAACCCTAATTGAATCGAAAAAAGGGAAGGAATTACGAATTAATTAGTAGAATAGTAAAGAGATACTTACTTGTTGATGATTACCGAAAAAAATAGCAATTAATCGATCAATTTCCAACAAATTGAATTAACAAACCCTAAATTCACGAAATCTTCAAATAAATCGAAATTAAAGGTAAAAAAGAAAGGGCTTTTCGATCAATTACAATAGTAAAGTACTAGGGTATATGTAATTGGTAATTAATTTGGATATTAACACGAATTGCAGGTAAGATTATGCAGAAAAATTGAAAGATGAAGAACAAAGGGGAATTGGGATCGAGTAAATTGAAAGAGGATCGAAGACTTCTATTATATAGGTAGGTTAGTTCGGTCGATCGAGTAGAAATTCTACTCGATCGAGAACTTTTTCCAAGCAGGACCGCTCGATCGAGTAGTTCTGTTTTACTCGATCGAGCACTTTCTTTTGGTGATCCTCAGTTTACTCGATTGTTGTGAATTCTCCTCGATCGATTTGAATTCTACTCGATCGAGGTCTTTTTTCTTCCCCAAGTCACTCGATCGAGTAACATTTTACTCGATCGAATGGTTTTCCTGTTTGCACAGCCTTCGACTTTTAGCAGTTGATTTCCGCTTCTTTTTCCGGCAAAAACGATACCAAACGATACCCAAAAATACCAAATAATGTCTAACAGGAAAAGTAAATTGTTTATCTAAACTACGGATTATAACGTAATAGTCTAATTGTCTAACTGTCTAACGAAAATGCAATAAATTGTTATTTACAAATTACACGGGGTTGCAAACCCAGCTAATAACCAATTAGTTTGGTGACAAGGCCACCGTCAGGCCTTTGACTTGCGGAATTACTCTCAGCTGCGGTAATTTCCGACTTCTTTTTCCACACATACGATTTTTTCTTGAAGCCTAGCTCCACTTCCGAATCACTCGAATATGTGCGAACTCCTTTGTCCTTCTTGGACTTCTTCTTGACTCCATCACGCGAAAATGGCTCTCCCTTCTTCCGCTCCAATGCTGCCGATCTATTATCTGTAAGACAACACACAACAGCGCGTTCCTCCAATTCGCTCCCAAGCTGGGGCGGAGGTGTTACGGTAGCAATGGGAATATCACAAACAGGAGCTATAGGCTCAATAGGAACCGAAGCTTTGTCATGCGTAAACAAATCAGGTGTGATGTTAGCTAAGGGAAGCGCGTGACATGGTGAAACATGCATGGGACCTTTACTAGCATGAGACTGAGTGAAAACTAGGTTCTCCCCACCTATTTGAAAAGTCAATGTCCGTAACCCGACATCAATAACCGCTTGCGCAGTATGCAAGAACGGTCTTCCCAAAATGATGGGAGTGTGAGAATCCTCAGGTATGTCTAATACTATGAAGTCGACCGGGATAAAGAATCTCTCTATTTGCACAGGTACATCCTCTATGACTCCTAAAGGTCGGGACAAGGTCCTATCTGTGACACCCTCAAATTTGCGGAAAGAAAAAAAAATGATTTAACTAAATAAAAGATGAGAATACGTTTCTAATAGGTTCACTTTAGTAAAAATCGGTACATTTTAAAACCGGAACCTACTATTAAATATATTCATCATAAGAAGGTGCCTTAAATAAAAGGTTCATAACAAATACGAAAATAATATTATACAATAAAAAGTATCTGAAACGGGAGACATATCTCCCGTATAAATACGGAAATAAAAGAGTGTATAATAATATACAATCTAAGAACCGAATATAGGTCCAAGGTAAATACTTCGCTCGCTAGCTCGTCAATGTACCCAATGTATGCATCAAACCTGCCAACCGCATTAAATATAAACACGGAAGCCACAGTCAGTGGGGAGTAACTCCGAGTTCTCCCAGCCACGAAATGTCGAGTTTAATTAAACATGAATAACATAAAAGCAATGTATATGGGAAATACAAAACTTAAACATATAGGATATGCTTTTCATTTTATGAAACAAATAACTAACAACCTATCATATGAAAGCTATCATGTGAAACCGATAAATAAACTCATAACACGAG